>JAUKNK010000090.1:1060000-1115000 GCA_030765055.1 Mantis religiosa | reverse complement strand
ATATGAGCCCAGATTTTGTCTGAAAGGGTAGGTACTCAGAGCTGGCCAAGCAATCGTAGTTACCGAAGCCCAAGAGATAAAAAACGTAAATGAATGGCCTTTGCTATTAATAGAAGTCTGATAAAACGTAGTGTCCTGTATCAGGATGCTAAAACAAAGTAAAGACACGCACCTGTGAGAAATAGATTCTAACCTTCACATGGTCGAGAAAAATGGTTAGCTTCCTATAAAATAACTGTCAAAAAAGAAATAACGGAAATTAATTATTCTTTCACACTGGCCGTGTGTAGGCTAAATTGTGGAAACGTTGAGTCAGACTGAAAAATGCAATGCCATAGCCGGAATTTGAACCACGGATCTTCTGGTCAACGTTTCCACAATTTAGCCTACACACGGCCAGTGTGAAAGAATAATTAATTTCCATTAATTAACCTAATAGTGGTCCGAACTATAAAGCCCGGGCCTTAAAGTACTTACATGTAGTAAGTCGTCATTAAGGTAGTTGTCTCATGTGTTTATGAGAACTCCTAGTGGTTTACCGGGAAGAACACGAGTCAGTTGTACCTAATAGTGGTCCGAACTATAAAGCCCGGGCCTTAAAGTACTTACAGCATAGTAAGTCGTCATTAAGGTAGTTGTCTCATGTGTTTATGAGAACTCCTAGTGGTTTACCGGGAAAAACACGAGTCAGTTGTACCTAATAGTGGTCCGAACTATAAAGCCCGGGCCTTAAAGTACTTACAGCATAGTAAGTCGTCATTAAGGTAGTTGTCTCATGTGTTTATTAGAACTCCTAGTGGTTTACCGGGAAAAACACGAGTCAGTTGTACCTAATAGTGGTCCGAACTATAAAGCCCGGGCCTTAAAGTACTTACAGCATAGTAAGTCGCCATTAAGGTAGTTGTCTCATGTGTTTATGAGAACTCCTAGTGGTTTACCGGGAAAAACACGAGTCAGTTGTACCTAATAGTGGTCCGAACTATAAAGCCCGGGCCTTAAAGTACTTACAGAATAGTAAGTCGCCATTAAGGTAGTTGTCTCATGTGTTTATGAGAACTCCTAGTGGTTTACCGGGAAAAACACGAATCAGTTGTACCTAATAGTGGTCCGAACTATAAAGCCCGGGCCTTAAAGTACTTACATGTAGTAAGTCGCCATTAAGGTAGTTGTCTCATGTGTTTATGAGAACTCCTAGTGGTTTATCGGGAAAAACACGAGTCAGTTGTACCTAATAGTGGTCCGAACTATAAAGCCCGGGCCTTAAAGTACTTACATGTAGTAAGTCGCCATTAAGGTAGTTGTCTCATGTGTTTATGAGAACTCCTAGTGGTTTACCGGGAAAAACACGAGTCAGTTGTACCTAATAGTGGTCCGAACTATAAAGCCCGGGCCTTAAAGTACTTACATGTAGTAAGTCGCCATTAAGGTAGTTGTCTCATGTGTTTATGAGAACTCCTAGTGGTTTACCGGGAAAAACACGAGTCAGTTGTACCTAATAGTGGTCCGAACTATAAAGCCCGGGCCTTAAAGTACTTACATGTAGTAAGTCGCCATTAAGGTAGTTGTCTCATGTGTTTATGAGAACTCCTAGTGGTTTACCGGGAAAAACACGAGTCAGTTGTACCTAATAGTGGTCCGAACTATAAAGCCCGGGCCTTAAAGTACTTACAGCATAGTAACTCGTCATTAAGGTAGTTGTCTCGTGTGTTTATGAGAACTCCTAGTGGTTTACCGGGAAAAACACGAGTCAGTTGTACCTAATAGTGGTCCGAACTAAAAAGCCCGGACCTTAAAGTACTTAGAGCATAGTAAGTCGCCATTAAGGTAGTTGTCTCATGTGTTTATGAGAACTCCTAGTGGTTTACCGGGAAAAACACGAGTCAGTTGGAGAATTTAATGTCATATCGGCACGTTGGCCATAGTAGCACAATGGTAGTGCGGCTGGACGGAAACCAGAAGATCCGTGGTTCAAATCCCGGCTATGGCATTGAATTTTTCAGTCTGACTCAACGTTTCCACAAAGAAATAACGTTCACTTAAATTCAAGGCAGACCGAAGGTATATTCAAAGATAAAGGTAGCAGCATATTGGGAGCATATGATGTTATTTTTGGGCAAAAATCAATAAATGATGCATACTTCCTTGTAATAACACTATCAATATAAAATAGATAAATTGATAATATCCTTAGTAGTGATGTTACGAGGTGCGTACGGAACTTCTGGTTGCTTTTTCTTTAAAATACACGTGGGCTCTTTGTGAATGCGTCACAGAGATGGCAGCACTGCATAGGGCATAGAACTCTAGTGACAGCGACGAGAGTTAGGACTGTTTTTGATACTTAAAATGACGAAGTTTTCATTGCAAGAACGGCGTGTAATCATTCGTTTTCTCCATTTTCTTGGTGTGACATCGATTGAAATTCATCGCCAGTTGAGTGAGACATGCGGTGATGTGTCTAATGTGCGTAACTGGGTGCGACAGTTCAATGAAGACAGTTGAGTGAGGCATGTGGTGATGGTACCATGGATTTTTCTAATGCGCGTTCGTGAGTGAAACAGTTCAATGAAGGCAAAACATCGTGTGATAACAAACCAAGACAGTTGAGTGAGGCATGTGGTGATGGTTCCATGGATGTGTCTAATGTACGTTCCTGGGTGTGACAGTTCAATGAAGGCAGAACATCGTGTGACAACAAACCAAGACAGTTAGGTGAGGCATGTGGTGATGGTACCATGGATGTGTCTAATGTACGTTCCTGGGTGTGACAGTTCAATGAAGGCAGAACAACGTGTGACAACAAATCAAGACAGTTAAGTGAGGCATGTGGTGATCGTACCATGGATGTGTCTAATGTACGTTCCTGGGTGTGACAGTTCAATGAAGGCAGAACAACGTGTGACAACAAACCAAGACAGTTAGGTGAGGCATGTGGTGATGGTACCATGGATGTGTCTAATGTACGTTCCTGGGTGTGACAGTTCAATGAAGGCAGAACGTCGTGTGACAACAAACCAAGACAGCTAAGTGAGGCATGTAGTGATGGTACCATGGATGTGTGTAATGTACCTTCCTGGGTGTGACAGTTCAATGAAGCAGAACATCGTGTGACAACAAACCAAGACAGTTAAGTGAGGCATGTAGTGATCGTACCATGGATGTGTCTAATGTACGTTCCTGGGTGTGACAGTTCAATTAACACAGAACATCGTGTGGCTACAAACCAAGACAGTTGAGTGAGGCATGTGGTGATGGTATCATGGATGTATCTAATGTACGTTCCTGGGTGCGACAGTTCAATGAAAACAGAACATCGTGTGGCTACAAACCAAGACAGTTAAGTGAGGCATGTGGTGATGGTACCATGGATGTGTCTAATGTGCGTTCCTGGGTGTGACAGTTCAATGAACGCAGAACATCGTGTGAAAACAAACCAAGACAGTTCAGTGACGCATTTGGTAATGGTACCATGTATGTGTCTAATGTGCGTTCCTGGGTGCGACAGTTCAATGAAGGCAGAACATCGTGTGACAACAAACCAAGACAGTTCAGTGAAGCATGTGGTAATGGTACCATGTATGTGTCTAATGTACGTTCCTGGGTGCGACAGTTCAATGAACACAGAACATCGTGTGGCTACAAACCAAGACAGTTGAGTGAGGCATGTGGTGATGGTATCATGGATGTGTCTAATGTACGTTCCTGGGTGTGACAGTTCAATGAAGGCAGAACATCGTGTGACAACAAACCAAGATAGTTAAGTGAGACATGTGGTGATGGTACCATGGATGTGTCTAATGTACGTTCCTGGGTGTGACAATTCAATGAAGACATAACACCGTGTGACAACAAACCAAGATAGTTAAGTGAGACATGTGGTGATGGTACCATGGATGTGTCTAATGTACGTTCCTGGGTGTGACAGTTCAATGAAGGCAGAACATCGTGTGACAACAAACCAAGATAGTTAAGTGAGACATGTGGTGTTGGTATCATGGATGTGTCTAATGTACGTTCCTGGGTGTGACAGTTCAATGAAGGCAGAACACCGTGTGACAACAAACCAAGATAGTTAAGTGAGACATGTGGTGATGGTACCATGGATGTGTCTAATGTACGTTCCTGGGTGTGACAGTTCTATGAAGGCAGAACACCGTGTGACAACAAACCAAGATAGTTAAGTGAGACATGTGGTGATGGTATCATGGATGTGTCTAATGTACGTTCCTGGGTGTGACAGTTCAATGAAGGCAGAACATCGTGTGACAACAAACCAAGATAGTTAAGTGAGACATGTGGTGATGGTACCATGGATGTGTCTAATGTACGTTCCTGGGTGTGACAGTTCAATGAAAGCAGAACATCGTGTGACAACAAACCAAGACAGTTAGGTGAGGCATGTGGTGATGGTACCATGGATGTGTCTAATGTACGTTCCTGGTTGTGACAGTTCAATGAAGGCAGAACATCGTGTGACAACAAACCAAGACAGTTAGGTGAGGCATGTGGTGATCGTACCGTGGATGTGTCTAATGTACGTTCCTGGGTGTGACAGTTCAATGAAGGCAGAACAACGTGTGACAACAAACCAAGACAGTTAAGTGAGACATGTGGTGATGGTACCATGGATGTGTCTAATGTACGTTCCTGGGTGTGACAGTTCAATGAAGGCAGAACATCGTGTGACATCAAACGAGGATATTTAGGTGAGGCATGTGGTGATCGTACCATGGATGTGTCTAATGTACGTTCCTGGGTGTGACAGTTCAATGAAGGCAGAACATCGTGTGACAACAAACCAAGATAGTTAAGTGAGACATGTGGGGATGGTACCATGGATGTGTCTAATGTACGTTCCTGGGTGTGACAGTTCAATGAAGGCAGAACATCGTGTGACAACAAACCAAGACAGTTAGGTGAGGCATGTGGTGATGGTACCATGGATGTGTCTAATGTACGTTCCTGGGTGTGACAGTTCAATGAAGGCAGAACATCGTGTGATAACAAACCAAGACAGTTAGGTGAGGCATGTGGTGATCGTACCATGGATGTGTCTAATGTACGTTCCTGGGTGTGACAGTTCAATGAAGGCAGAACATCGTGTGACAACAAACCAAGATAGTTAAGTGAGACATGTGGTGATGGTACCATGGATGTGTCTAATGTACGTTCCTGGGTGTGACAGTTCAATGAAGACAGAACATCATGTGACAACAAACCAAGACAGTTGAGTGATGCATGTGGTGATGGTACCATGGATGTGTCTAATGTACGTTCCTGGGTGTGACAATTCAATGAAGACATAACACCGTGTGACTACAAACCAAGACAGTTAAGTGAGGCATGTGGTGATGGTACCATGGATGTGTCTAATGTACGTTCCTGGGTGTGACAATTCAATGAAGACATAACATCGTGTGGCTACAAACCAAGACAGTTGAGTGAGGCATGTGGTGATGGTATCATGGTTGTGTCTAATGTACGTTCCTGGGGGTGACAGTTCAATGAAGGCAGAACATCGTGTGACAACAAACCAAGATAGTTAAGTGAGACATGTGGTGATGGTACCATGGATGTGTCTAATGTACGTTCCTGGGTGCGACAGTTCAATGAAGGCAGAACATCATGTGACAACAAACCAAGACAGTTGAGTGAGGCATGTGGTGATGGTACCATGGATGTGTCTAATGTACGTTCCTGGGTGTGACAATTCAATGAAGACATAACACCGTGTGAGTACAAACCAAGACAGTTAAGTGAGGCATGTGGTGATGGTACCATGGATGTGTCTAATGTACGTTCCTGGGTGTGACAGTTCAATGAAGACAGAACATCGTGTGACAACAGACCAAGACAGTTAAGTGAGGCATGTGGTGATGGTACCATGTATGTGTCTAATGTACGTTCCTGGGTGCAGACAGTTCAATGAAGGCAGAATATTGTGTGACAACAAACCAAGACAGTTGAGTGAGGCATGTGGTGATGGTACCATGGATGTGTATAATGTACGTTCCTGGGTGCGATAGTTCAATGAAGACAGAACATCGTGTGACAACAAACCAAGACAGTTGAGTGAGACATGTGGTGATGGTACCATGGATGTGTCTAATGTACGTTCCTGGGTGTGACAGTTCAATGAAGACAGAACATCGTGTGACAACAAACCAAGACTGTTGAGTGAGGCATGTGGTGATGGTACCATGAATGTGTCTAATGTACGTTCCTGGGTGTGACAGTTCAATGAAGGCAGAACAACGTGTGACAACAAACCAAGACAGTTAAGTGAGGCATGTGGTGATGGTACCATGGATGTGTCTAATGTGCGTTCCTGGGTGCGACAGATCAATGAAGGCAGAACATCCTGTGACAACAAACCAAGACAGTTCAGTGACGCATGTGGTAATGGTACCATGTATGTGTCTAATGTACGTTCCTGGGTGCGACAGTTCAATGAACACAGAACATCGTGTGGCTACAAACCAAGACAGTTGAGTTAGGCATGTGGTGATGGTACCATGGATGTGTGTAATGTACGTTACTGAGTGTGACAGTTCAATGAAGGCAGAACATCGCGTGACAACAAACCAAGATAGTTAAGTGAGACATGTGGTGATGGTACCATGGATGTGTCTAATGTACGTTCCTGGGTGCGACAGTTCAATGAAGGCAGAACATCATGTGACAACAAACCAAGACATTTGAGTGAGGCATGTGGTGATGGTATCATGGATGTGTCTAATGTACGTTCCTGGGTGTGACAATTCAATGAAGACAGAACATCGTGTGACAACAAACCAAGACTGTTAAGTGAGGCATGTGGTGATGGTATCATGGATGTGTCTAATGTACGTTCCTGGGTGTGACAATTCAATGAAGACAGAACATCGTGTGACAACAAACCAAGACAGTTAAGTGAGGCATGTGGTGATGGTACCATGGATGTGTCTAATGTACGTTCCTGGGTGCGACAGTTCAATGAAGGCAGAACATCATGTGACAACAAACCAAGACAGTTGAGTGAGGCATGTGGTGATGGTACCATGGATGTGTCCAATGTACGTTCCTGGGTGAGACAGTTCAATGAAGGCAGAACATGGTGTGACTACAAACCAAGACAGTTAAGTGAGACATGTGGTGATGGTATCATGGATGTGTCTAATGTACGTTTCTGGGTGAGGTAGTTGAATGAAGAGAGAACATCGTGTGACAACAAACCAAGAAAGTTAAGTGAGACATGGGGTGATGGCATCATGGATGTGTCTAATGTACGTTCCTGGGTGAGACAGTTCAATGAAGACCGCACATCGTGTGGCTACAAACCAAGACAGTTGAGTGAGGCATGTGGTAATGGTATCATGGATGTGTCTAATGTGCGTTCCTGGGTGTGACAGTTCAATAAAGGCAGAACATCGTGTAGATACAAACCAAGACAGTTGAGTAAGGCATGTGGTGATGGTATCATGGATGTGTCTAATGTACGTTCCTGGGTGAGACACTTCAAAGAAGGCAGAACATTGTGTGACTACAAACCAAGACAGTTGAGTGAGGCATGTGGTGATGGTACCATGGATGTGTCTAATGTGCGTTCCTGAATGTGACAGTTCAATGAAGGCAGAACATCCTGTGACTACAAACCAAGACAGTTAAGTGAGGCATGTGGTGATGTTACCATGGATGTGTCTAATGTACGTTCCTGGGTGTGACAGTTCAATTAAGGCAGAACATCGTGTGACAACAAACCAAGACAGTTAAGTGAGACATGGGGTGATGGTATTATGGATGTGTCTAATGTACGTTCCTGGGTGAGACAGTTCAATGAAGGCAGAACATCGTGTGGCAACAAACCAAGACAGTTAAGTGAGACATGGTGTGATGGTATCATGTATGTGTCTAATGTACATTCCTGGGTGAGACAGTTCAATGAAGACCGAGCATCGTGTGGCTACAAACCAAGACAGTTGAGTGAGGCATGTGGTAATGGTATCATGGATGTGTCTAATGTGCGTTCCTGGGTGTGACAGTTCAATAAAGGCAGAACATCGTGTAGCTACAAACCAAGACAGTTGAGTAAGGCATGTGGTGATGGTATCATGGATGTGTCTAATGTACGTTCCTGGGTGAGAAAGTTCAAAGAAGGCAGAACATCGTGTGACAACAAACCAAGACAGTTAAGTGAGTCATGGGGTGATGGTATCATGGATGTGTCTAATGTACGTTCCTGGGTGCGACAGTTCAATGAAAGCAGAACATCGTGTGACAACAAACCAAGACAGTTGATTGAGGCATGTGGTGATGGTACCATGGATGTGTCTAATGTACGTTCCTGGGTGCGACTGTTCAATGAAGGCAGAACATCATGTGACAACAAACCAAAGCAGTTGAGTGAGGCATGTGGTGATGGTATCATGGATGTGTCTAATGTACGTTCCTGGGTGTGACAATTCACTGAAGACAGAACATCGTGTGACAGCAAACCAAGACTGTTAAGTGAGGCATGTGGTGATGGTATCATGGATGTGTCTAATGTACGTTCCTGGATGTGACAATTCAATGAAGACAGAACATCGTGTGACAACAAACCAAGACAGTTAAGTGAGGCATGTGGCGATGGTACCATGGATGTGTCTAATGTACGTTCCTGGGTGCGACAGTTCAATGAAGGCAGAACATCATGTGACAACAAACCAAGACAGTTGAGTGAGGCATGTGGTGATGGTACAATGCATGTGTCTAATGTACGTTTCTGGGTGAGACAGTTCAATGAAGGCAGAACATTGTGTGACTACAAACCAAGACAGTTAAGTGAGACATGTGGTGATGGTATCATGGATGTGTCTAATGTACGTTTCTGGGTGAGGTAGTTCAATGAAGACAGAACATCGTGTGACAACAAACCAAGAAAGTTAGGTGAGACATGGGATGATGGTATCATGGATGTGTCTAATGTACGTTCCTGGGTGAGACAGTTCAATGAAGGCAGAACATCGTGTGACAACAAACCAAGACAGTTAAGTGAGACATGGGGTGATGGTATCATGTATGTGTCTAATGTACATTCCTGGGTGACACAGTTCAATGAAGACCGAACATCGTGTGGCTACAAACCAAGACAGTTGAGTGAGGCATGTGGTAATGGTATCATGGATGTGTCTAACGTGCGTTCCTGGGTGTGACAGTTCAATAAAGGCAGAACATCGTGTAGCTACAAACCAAGACAGTTGAGTAAGGCATGTGGTGATGGTATCATGGATGTGTCTAATTTACGTTCCTGGGTGAGACAGTTCAAAGAAGGCAGAACATTGTGTGACTACAAACCAAGACAGTTGAGTGAGGCATGTGGTGATGGTACCATGAATGTGTCTAATGTGCGTTCCTGGGTGTGACAGTTCAATGAAGGCAGAACATCCTGTGACTACAAACCAAGACAGTTAAGTGAGGCATGTGGTGATGGTACCATGGATGTGTCTAATGTACGTTCCTGGGTGTGACAGTTCAATGAAGGCAGAACATCGTGTGACAACAAACCAAGACAGTTAAGTGAGACATGGGGTGATGGTATTATGAATGTGTCTAATGTACGTTCCTGGGTGTGACAATTCAATGAAGGCGGAACATCATGTGACAACAAACCAAGACAGTTGAGTGAGGCATGTGGTGATGGTACCATGGATGTGTCTAATGTACGTTCCTGGGTGAGACAGTTCAATGAAGGTAGAACATTGTGTGACTACAAACCAAGACAGTTAAGTGAGACATGTGGTGATGGTATCATGGATGTGTCTAATGTACGTTTCTGGGTGAGGTAGTTCAATGAAGACAGAACATCGTGTGACAACAAACCAAGACAGTTAAGTGAGACATGGGGTGATGGTATCATGGATGTGTCTAATGTACGTTCATGGGTGAGACAGTTCAATGAAGGCAGAACATCGTGTGACAACAAACCAAGACAGTTAAGTGAGACATGGGGTGATGGTATCATGGATGTGTCTAATGTACGTTCCTGGCTGAGACAGTTCAATGAAGACAGAACATCGTGTGACAACAAACCAAGAAAGTTAAGTGAGACATGGGGTGATGGTATTATGGATGTGTCTAATGTACGTTCATAGGTGAGACAGTTCAATGAAGACAGAACATCGTGTGACAACAAACCAAGATAGTTGAGTGAGGCATGTTGTAATGGTACCATGGATGTGTCCAAAGTACGTTCCTTGGTGTGACAATTCAATGAAGACAGAACATCGTGTGACAACAAACCAAGACAGTTAAGTGAGGCATGTGGTGATGGTACCATGGATGTGTCTAATGTACGATCCTGGGTGCGACAGTTCAATGAAGGCAGAACATTGTGTGACTACAAACCAAGACAGTTAAGTGAGACATGTGGTGATGGAAGCATGGATGTGTCTAATGTGCGTTCCTAGGTGTGACAGTTCAATGAAGGCAGAGCATCATGTGACAACAAACCAAGACAGTTGAGTGAGGCATGTGGTGATGGTATCATGGATGTGTCTAATGTACGTTCCTGGGTGTGACAATTCAATGAATACAGAACATCGTGTGACAACAAACCAAGACTGTTAAGTGAGGCATGTGTTGATGGTATCATGGATGTGTCTAATGTACGTTCCTGGGTGTGACAATTCAATGAAGACAGAACATCGTGTGACAACAAACCAAGACAGTTAAGTGAGGCATGTGGTGATGGTACCATGGATGTGTCTAATGTACGTTCCTGGGTGCGACAGTTCAATGAAGGCAGAACATCATGTGACAACAAACCAAGACAGTTGAGTGAGGCATGTGGTGATGGTACCATGGATGTGTCTAATGTACGTTCCTGGGTGTGACAGTTCACTGAAGACAGAACATCGTGTGACAACAAACCAAGACAGTTGAGTGAGGCATGTGGTGATGAATCCATGGATGTGTCTAATGTACGTTCCTGGTCGTGACAGTTAAATGAAGACAGAACATCGTGTGACTACAAACCAAGGTTGTCACGGCCTCACACCAGCCGGTCTGACGACATGATCCAGCGAGTGGAGAACTGCAACGCTCAATTGGTGATCTTCCAAAATAATGTTCTGCACTCGCTGGATCATGTCGTCAGACCGGCTGGTGTGAGGCCGTGACTGTCTTGGTTTGTTGTCACACGATGTTCTGTCTTCATTTAAGTGTCACACCCAGGAACGTACATTAGACACATCCATGATACCATCACCACATGCCTCACTCAACTGTCTTGGTTTGTTGTCACACGATGTTCTGTCTTCATTTAACTGTCACACCCAGGAACGTACATTAGACACATCCATGGTACCATCACCACATGCCTCACTCAACTGTCTTGGTTTGTTGTCACACGATGTTCTGTCTTCATTGAACTGTCACACCCAGGAACGTACATTAGACACATCCATAGTACCATCACCACATGCCTCACTTAACTGTCTTGGTTTGTTGTCACACGATGTTCTGTCTTCATTGAACTGTCACACCCAGGAACGTACATTAGACACATCCATGGTACCATCACCACATGCCTCACTCAACTGTCTTGGTTTGTTGTCACACGATGTTCTGTCTTCATTGAACTGTCACACCCAGGAACGTACATTAGACACATCCATGGTACCATCACCACATGCCTCACTCAACTGTCTTGGTTTGTTGTCACACGATGTTCTGTCTTCATTTAACTGTCACACCCAGGAACGTACATTAGACACATCCATGGTACCATCACCACATGCCTTACTTAACTGTCTTGGTTTGTTGTCACACGATGTTCTGTCTTCATTGAACCGTCGCATCCAGGAACGTACATTAGACACATCCATGGTACCATCACCACATGCCTCACTCAACTGTCTTGGTTTGTTGTCACATGATGTTCTGTCTTCATTGAACTGTCGCACCCAGGAACGTACATTAGACACATCCATGGTACCATCACCACATGCCTCACTCAACTGTCTTGGTTTGTTGTCACACGATGTTCTGTCTTCATTGAACTGTCACACCCAGGAACGTACATTAGACACATCCATAGTACCATCACCACATGCCTCACTTAACTGTCTTGGTTTGTGGTCACACGATGTTCTGTCTTCATTGAACTGTCACACCCAGGAACGTACATTAGACACATCCATGGTACCATCACCACATGCCTCACTCAACTGTCTTGGTTTGTTGTCACACGATGTTCTGTCTTCATTGAACTGTAACACCCAGGAACGTACATTAGACACATCCATGGTACCATCACCACATGCCTCACTCAACTGTCTTGGTTTGTTGTCACACGATGTTCTGTCTTCATTTAACTGTCACACCCGGGAACGTACATTAGACACATCCATGGTACCATCACCACATGCCTCACTCAACTGTCTTGGTTTGTTGTCACACGATGTTCTGTCTTCTTTGAACTGTCGCACCCAGGAACGTACATTAGACACATCCATGGTACCATCACCACATGCCTCACTCAACTGTCTTGGTTTGTTGTCACACGATGTTCTGTCTTCATTGAACTGTCACACCCAGGAACGTACATTAGACACATCCATGGTACCATCACCACATGCCTCACTCAACTGTATTGGTTTGTTGTCACACGATGTTCTGTCTTCATTGAATTGTCACACCCAGGAACGTACATTAGACACATCCATGGTACCATCACCACATGCCTCACTCAACTGTCTTGGTTTGTTGTCACACGATGTTCTGTCTTCATTTAACTGTCACACCCGGGAACGTACATTAGACACATCCATGGTACCATCACCACATGCCTCACTCAACTGTCTTGGTTTGTTGTCACACGATGTTCTGTCTTCATTGAACTGTCGCACCCAGGAACGTACATTAGACACATCCGTGGTACCATCACCACATGCCTCACTTAACTGTCTTGGTTTGTTGTCACACGATGTTCTGTCTTCATTGAACCGTCGCATCCAGGAACGCACATTAGACACATCCTTGGTACCATCACCACATGCCTCACTCAACTTGTGATGAATTTCAGCAGGTGTCACATCACAAAAATGGAGAAAACGAATGATTACATGCTGTTCTTGCAATGAAAACGTCACCAGCTTACTTATCAAAACAGTTCTTTCTGAAGTTGTTACGATAGATAGTACTATGATCAAGATGGTAAATGTCACTAAAGGGATTGCACTGAGCTACCATCTTTCTAAGCGGAGAGATCTGGTGAATAAAATAAGGAACGGGACCTAAGATTTGGATGTCTGGTGTTGTAAAGCTCTAGTGTTATTTATATTGCTATTAATCACTTTATAAAGCAATAACTGTTGTTGTATTTGCTGATGACAGCTCTTTATATACTTTTAGCAGCTCAGTGTACTTCATGTAATTAGGATATATTATGAACTGTCTACAATACAACATTTTTAAAACTTGTTCTGTACTTTTTCAATTCGTGCTATATGAGATTTATATTACGGAGACGAGATTACAGTTATAGTTGTGGGTACAGAGAGATGTCAAAATATTGGAAGAACAACCTAAAATGAGATATTTAACAAATGCACACTGAACTATTGTAGCGGTAGTGGAAATTGGCGTGTGAGGTGCCGAGGGAACACTGAGGTAAAAATAGTATGCTAATTCTAAAGGTATATTCTGCCACAGAAATAACTAGTTATGCCACTCTACCCACATCTCATATTTGCACTAACGTAACCGACTGTTTCAGTGGAAGATATCTTGAATCACGTTAACGTAACATGTTAAGACTTCATAATTTCTAACTTAAAACTTCACCTATCTTATAAGAAAAGATGATTTTTCTCCTATAAATCGTCCGGGATCGCGATTTCATGTATACTCAATACATATCAGTCGGAAACAACAAAACTGTCGTCATCGTTACGAACGGTACATGTTAATATGTTCCTGTTAGTACTATCAAAATCTGAAAATAAAACAAATTTAAAAACAGAGTGGTCTGCTGGTATTTCAAAATTCATTATGCGATGTTTGTTTTTTTTAAAATAAATATATTCTCCCAAACCATTAAATCTATCGGAACATTTAATTGTTTTAATAATTTAACTTCAGGTTTTATTTCATGGTTAAATTATTAAAATGATCTGCTACGGCCGATTTATGTCTCTTTATACTTTTTTTTTATTGGAAAAAGTCTGAGCAGCATGCCCCATTACAATGTAATACTACATGCTTTATATTCCGAGACATCGGTTCAGAGCGACTTGCGATACATTGGCCAGAGTACATTGTTCTATTTTTTAGCCTGCGATTTTATAATACTGTTGAACCACTTATTTTAGTATAATAATATCTTAGTACTGCGCTTCTGAACTGACGTGTCGGTCACAATGATTCATTAATTTAATTTAATTTATTTAATTTACATAACATATTTTTTAACAATGTCTTGACAAGATGACTTCCTATATATTGACATTTCGGTAGCGTAAAATCACAGTGTGGTCACAATATCTATCACAATTATTATAACTTGTTAAAGTCTATTGCATTTACGAATCTGCTGAACTGTCTTATGAATCTTCTTGTGAGGTCCTTCTTTGCAGTCGGCCATTTCCCGCCCTGGTGAATTATGGCTGCTGCAAGATCCTTCCTTTGTTTGCCGAGGATAGGGCAGTGAAACAAGAGATGATCCACAGTCTGTTCTCCTGTATTACATGGACAAATTGATTCATCCATGATTTTAAATCTGTGCAGGTGGCTTCGTATATTGCCGTGTCCAGATGTTATGCAAGTGAAATTTGGCGTAATTCTTATATTGCTCTTGATACGATCGATGATGCTTGGGAAGAATTCCTTCGTTGTCGCTCCTTTGGATGTTTTGTCCCATTCTGTTTGCCACCTCCTGATTCCATCTTCATTCACTCTTGTGATAATTACGTCCTTGGATATTTTCTGGTAGACTGCTTCTCCTTCCTCTGCAGCTGCTTCCTTTGCTAATCGATCGGCTAGTTCATTCCCTTCTATCCCAGCGTGTCCTCGGACCCAGCCAAAGTGGATTATCCAGTTTTGTTTTGTCAATTCAATTATTTTACTTCTGATAGATTCTATTAATCTGGGATGTTTCATTTTATTCTTCAATGAATCTAGAGTTATTTGACTGTCAGTGTATATTGCTACTCTTTTCCTGTTTTCTTCAATATCCTGTAGTTCTTTATACTTAATGTTACGAAAATTTTCTTTCTTTCTGGTTTCCAAATTACATTTTGTCTTTCCAATATAAACTTTATCACAATCGAGACAATTACACTGATACTAATAATTTATTACTAGGAATTTTATCTTTTTTAGAGAAATGCGATACGTTTTTAATACTGTATTTGTTTTGAGGAACCAAAGTTATACCAAACTCTTTAAAAAAATTGAAATTGTTTATTAAACCAAGGATAGCAAGTAATTTTTTTTAAATATAATCGTCTTTTATTTTTCGAAGGGTAGAAATAAAATTAACAGTTTTTTTATGTTTACATTTTTCATTTTTTATTTATAAAGTCTTTATTAAAACCATTAATTAAAGCAGTATCAATAATATGTTTGTATTCTTTATTAAATTCATCTTTGTTCAGGGATATATTTATTAATCTATAAATAAAACTATTAAAACAGCAAATTTATGTGAAAAAGGGTTAAAACTTTTATTTTTATTTGATTATCAATATGAGTAAACTTCCTATAAATACCAAAGTTTAATTTATTATTATTATTCCTTATTATCTTTAGATCTAGAAAAAGAAAACATCCATTAATTTCAGTTTCTAACGTAAATTTTATAGTTTTAACTTGCAAATTTAGTAATTTTAAATCATAGTTTATATTTATATTGTTATATTTGTAGATATTTGTTTGCTTCACTGTTAATAGCTTCATATTTTACGTATTTATGTTAAGACTTATTTCATAGGACAATATAGTAGGTACTTAAATGGGTCAAAATATATTACACAGTTAATTTTGGATTTGTATTGATAAAGGGGAAGAATCACGTCTTCTGTAGTTTTAGTGACATCTAGTAATTATGTCAGTCTGTTCTCTACTGATAATTTCTTTAAGTGCTAAGATATTACACTCAAGGCGCTGCTCACCTGCATTTAGCCCAGGACACTATTGCAGGGGGCAGTATTAATCTTCTAGGGAAACAAGCCAAGTGAAAAGACGATTAGAAATCGACGTTTTGGGAGTTTACATATCTCCCATCATCCGGATATTTAAAAAATTTTATAACCAATAATGTCATTGGATAAAACACAAATATAAAGACAAAATACTACCAATAGAGAGCACTGTTTTGATAACGACCACAGAGCCAATTTTCGGGAGACGACCATCTTGGCAATATGCAACAGTTACTGGGAGTGGAGAGTTAAGGAGGCTTTGGTCATTTCCTCGAGAGCAGCACGCTTAATAGTGATGCTGGATTTCAGTTCAGCTCCTCTTGGAAATCGACCTTAAAATGGAAATCCGTCGGCTGAAGAAGCACAGATTTATACAGCTTGAGTAAGTAGTTACGTTTCTTTGACACAATTTTCTATACTCACGCCATCTCCCGACCTGGCATTTAATTTACTGCAAACAGTCTTTTGTTCAGTAATGCGAGTATTGATAGTGTTTTGTCTTTGTTAATATTTGTGTTATATCCAGCTATACATTTCTGGTTGTAACATTTTATAAATATCGTGATGATGGGAGCGATGTACGCTCTCGAAACGTCGATTTCTAATCGTATTTTCACTTGGCTTGTTTCCCAACAAGAGCTCGAACATATTCGTCACCAGGAAAGCTTTACGTCTTATTTTATTTTACAAATATATTATTGTTATTATTATTATTATTATTATTATTATTATTATTATTATTATTATTATTATTATTATTATTATTATTATTATTATTATTATTATTATTATTATTATTATTATTATTATTATTATTATTATTATTATTATTATTATTATTATTATTATTATTATTATTATTATTATTATTATTATTATTATTATTATTATTATTATTATTATTATTATTATTATTATTATTATTATTATTATTATTATTATTATTATTATTATTATTATTATTATTATTATTATTATTATTATTACTACTACTACTACTATTAGTGCTCATACGACTACAACTGCTATTATTATTTAAGTCTGATATCTAAATTCGCAAACTATTGCTTCCTTCCTCTTCTAACAGTCCATTCCCATTTAAGTTTTACTTTCTCTACAAAATGCCCTAAGTTCTTACAGTTTTTATTTACAATTTGGTTTATATCATTTTCCTTCTTAATATTTATTCTAACATATTCTTTTCTCCAAATCTATGTTTCCTCGTATTCAAAAAGTATATGTTCTGTATCTTCATTTCCTCCAAAAAATGGACATTTACCTTATATTGTAACGCGAGCGCTGGAACACCCTATGAAAGCAGCTGAGAGCGGGAGACGAGGGAGGTCCGTGTTAGCTACGCCCTCCCCTCGTTTGTCTTATAGTGGTGACAGGCGGTGGTGACGGAGGAAAAACATGACTGTGCCGTCTGTTTCTCTTACACCTGGTTCTCGATCATTCTTTTACTGGAACATTCTCGCGGACACTGGAAGGCGGCGATATTCCTATATAAAGGGGGGTTGCAGACAGTCAGTTAGTCAGTTGTTGGTTTGGTCAGTGAGTGTGAGTGAGGAGACAGTCGCAGTTCTTGGTGTAAGAGTTAGTCAGTGACGTGTTAATGAACGAAAAGATTGTGCAACGGAAGACTGCACGAACTGTGTATGTGTATCGGAGTTTATGTAATCGCGAGTACAAGTGAAGTTGTAACGGACGAACTGGTAAATTGTAATTGTGTGCAGCAAGTAATTCTGTGTAATTGGCAAGTGTTAAACTGTAAGTCAGTGGAAATAAAGAACATTTTTGAGTGGTGTAATTGGACTTTTCATTTCACGAACCCACAAAGTCACAATATGTACCCATTTTGCCGTCCTCTTCCTTTCTTCATTACTAGTATAGTCTATATATTTCTCCCTCCCCCAGTGAGCATTTATTGGAACATAGAACACACGTGACCTGTTCTCTGATAATTCTCTTCTCTGACAAATTTTGAATCTCTATATCTTCAAATCTTTTTCTAGCCCCCTTAGGATTAGGATTTAACTATAGAGGCGAGTCGGTACGTAGGCCACCATTGTGCCTATGTCCCCAAGTTTGGCACCTCCGGGAGGAAGGATGAGGAGAAGGAGACATAGGGCGGCCGACCCAATGAGCCACGACAGCTCAGAGGGTAGGGCCCCTACAGTTTACTTAGAGACTTCCCCTGACAGTCCAGTCCCCTACAGCGGGACGGCGAGCCCAGCAGCCGAGCCCTAGTGGTCCCTGGCTGGCGATCCCGAAATGGTCCCAGCAGAGGGGAGCTGACGACAGCAACTGACCTACTGGAGGAGCATGTAGTTTTCCTCAAAGCATATCATCTTGCCATGCACCGCCGAGACACCCACCGACACTTCTACTCTGAAACAGACCACCAGATGAGAGATGGCATGAAAAGAAAATGGAGATGGAATGTAGAGACAGGAAATTCGGGGGATGTAATTAACCTACCCAGCATTCGACTGGGAACCCAGGAAAACACCCGACATGGGCTCAACGATTCCACTCCCTGTAAGCTAAGGTCTTGAATGAATGTCAGCACTTATTGAAGTGGAAACTTCTTTAGGCGCGTTTAGCACTTTCTGTGAGCCGTGACGCTAGAATATGTGACGCTCATTCGGCTGAAGTCGGCTCGAGTCGGCTCAATCCGAACTAAACCCCCCCACACTCTTCCGTTCTCTTTTTTTTTTGGTTCTTCTATACCTTGTTTCACCTAAGCTCGCCCAGTATCTCTTAACGGTCACGTGACCTAATCACCTCTCATTGGTTGCTGTTGTGGTAAAGACTGTCGTGCGGTAAAAATTAGTTCGTTATTTAACATGGTGATATATCATTATATGTTGGAAGAGAATTGTCAAATTTATATTTTCGTAACTGTTTTAATTAAATATATTATGCAACAGAGTTGATTTATCTGAAATGCATGTTAATTCTTAAACGAAGTAAAGAGGAGGTTCCTTTGCTCTCAAGCACATGGCACGATAGCACGTGATTTAGCGGTAGTGATGACATATTTGTTTATATGACTTTTATCACTGACCTTGTTTTGAACTGGATTAGTCATGCATCGCCATTCGAGAGTGCGGGAGCTAAATTATTTTATTGATCGTTTATTGCGCATGTACTTATTATATGTATAATGGCAGAGTCTACCGCCAGTTTTTCGCTAAAGTATCGCAAGGATAATTATTTACAAACAGGCGAAAAAAGAATTGTGTTGCATGTGTTTAATGCACTCACAGAGAAGAATCCGTCTTTGTCAGTGAGAGAAGTCGAACAGCTGTGCTCTGAAGTTACAGGTGTGAGTGTTAGATGCGTAGGGACATCGCGACATGAAATTGAGGAAACAGGAAAACTTACCACTCCAGACAAAAGCAGGAATAAACAAAAGTGCGTGCTCGGAGAAAATGCGTGAAAAGTGTTATGCGTCGTCATGTGTGTAGTTTTTCTTTAGAAACGAACTCCCTAACATAAGTAACATTTCGTCTGCTGTAAATGAGGATGCAGATTTACCAAATTTCAGCAGATTGCTTATACAGCTGGGATTTGTGAATGAAAAAAGAGGCAAGAAGAATGTGCTAAAAGATAGAGGCGATATTGCTGTGTGTCGAAGACGCTATTTAAGGACAACCACACTGCACCGAGATACAAATCGCTAAATATACACGAAGAACACACGAAAAGTAAAGTATGGTGTGACATGACTTTTAAGACTGAAAGACAAGTATTTTTGAAAGGTATGTGTTCTGGTTTAAAAAATCCCAGTGGAAAAGGCCAAAGACCTTTCATTATAAACTCTTTCAGTTTCATTGCTCAGTCATTCTGTTTCAATTTGCTCAGTTCATTATAAACTTGTATTTTTGCATGCCTTCATATCCTTATTTGTATGATTTTTGTTGATTTTATTTATCTTCCCGGCAATTATTACGAAATGTGACGGGAAGGCACCGCCTATGGCGTATGACGCGAAAGCATTAGCCAATTAGGATGAGGGGGAGGGTTGTTGAACGCGGAGTGATACATTTCAGCGGGGCAAGGTTATATGAAACAGAGATTACTTTTACATTTATATTATTTTATATCCTTGTTTGTTAAATTTCTTTTTTTTTTTTTTATATTGTACTGTAATTTTTGGAGGATAAAATAATCATAAAATTGAAAAAATTGAACTGAATTGATAATGTATTAATATCAGTATCAATTGTGACAACGATTTTGAAATGAATATGACATGTACTAAAATGAAAATACGAGGGCTGTTCAATAAAGAATGGTCATAATTTTTTTAGGTCATAATTCTTCGCACTAAAATTCAAACTTATTATATTCTGTTAGCTTAATGTAAAAGAAATACGCCGCAGTAGTTTCATTGTTGGTACTCCTGGTTACCGCCTGTGAGAACCAGGCAAGTTCAGACATGTTCAGTATCGTCTACCACTGCAATGGAGGTAACATGCAGTTAAAGTTGATGTTAGAGGAAGATCCGGAGTTTCTGTCAAACGTAATCACTGCTGATGAAAGTTGGCTACATCATTTTGATCCTGAGAGCAAACACCAAAGCTCAGTGTGGAAGTCTCCTTCATCACCAACCTCCAAAAAGGCAAAAGTGATTGCTTCTGCTGGGAACGTTATGATCATTTCATTCTTTGATATTCATGGAATGATTTATCAGCATGTTGTACCTGCACACACATCAGTAACAGGACAATACTACAGGGAGGTCCTGAAAACATTGCAAGTCCATATCAGGCGCAAAAGACTACATTTCCGTGAAGCAGGCTGGATGCTGTACCACGATAATGCGCGGCCGCATATTGCCAATGTTGTTGCTGAATATCTTGCAAAAATTAACCTTGAAGTGCATCCCTCAACCTCCCTATAGACCGGATTGAGCCCCATGTGACTTTTTTCTATTCCCTAACTTGAAGAGACGCCTTCGTAGGAAGCATTATCCATCATCAGAGGCAGTGGCGAAGGCTGCGGAGGCGATTTTGAAGGATCTCTCAAAAACTGGTTTCCAGCATGTCTTTGAAGACTGGCAGAAACGCTGGGACAAGTGCATCGCATTCAGGGGAGGCTATTTTGAGAAGGACCATGAAAATTATGAGGATGAATAAAGGTACGTTGTCAAAAAAAAAAAAAAAAAATTGTGATCATGCTTTATTGAACAACCCTCGTATGTACGAACATGTAATAAAATGTGGAGTAATGAGTATATGTATGGATATGTAATAACATGTGTAAAATGTATACGTAACCAAACATTTCCGAATATTCAAAAATATGCAAATAAGCAAATGAATATCAGATAATTATGTTATAAGATATGTATGAACTTGTATTTTTATTAAATATAAGATGCAATGACTCAGCAAGAAACAAAATATAAAAGAGGACTGTGAAATAGCATTTATTTTAATATAAAAATAAAATACATGTAAAACAGTATATTATGTGATTTGATTTTACTTCCGTTATACTCCTTTATGTATAACCTTTTTCGCACGGTTGCAAGTCCGTCGTCATTCACTTGTTTCAGAGTATTTTCATTTGCGAACACTCTTAACGTAAGGCTCGCAACTGGCCTCTTTTCGCAACAATGAGTGTCAACGTTACATTTTTGAAAATAATTTTTAAGAAATAATTTATAATGAATAGTTTTTAAGTTTTCACTTCTGTCGTGTGGTTTAAGCACACACAATTTTTGTCTAGATAAAGACTTTATGTAAGCTAATTCTTTGTTAAGTGCATATTGTGTTACTTCCCTCATAATTTTAGCGACTGAATATTGGCGTGGGCTGATGTCATTGGGAACCCTGAAAGATTGTTTGAATGGGCATATAGTTTTTAACTGATTGTTCTAAATATTTAAAATTTCTAACAATTATGTACTTTTATAAGCTATTTTAGGCATGGAAACGTAGAGTCAGACTGAAAAATTCAATGCCATAGCCGGGATTTGAACCACGGATCTTCTGGTTTCCGTCCAGCCGCAATACCATTGAGCTACTATGGCCAACGTGCCGATATGACATTAAATTCTCCAACTGTAGTAAGTCGCCATTAAGGTAGTTGTCTCTTGTGTTTATGAGAACTCCTAGTGGTTTACCGGGAAAAACACTAGTCAGTTGTACCTAATAGTGGTCCGAACTATAAAGCCCGGGCCTTAAAGTACTTACAGCATAGTAAGTCGTCATTAAGGTAGTTGTGTCATGTGTTTATGAGAACTCCTAGTGGTTTACCGGGAAAATACGAGTCAGTTGGAGAATTTAATGTCATATCGGCACGTTGGCCATAGTAGCACAATGGTAGTGCGGCTGGACGGAAACCAGAAGATCCGTGGTTTAAATCCCGGCTATGGCATTGAATTTTTCAGTCTGACTCTACGTTTCCACAATTTAGCCTACACACGGCCAGTGTGAAAGAATAATTAATTTCCATTAATTAACCTATTTTAGGCATATTTGAAGTTTTTAATTAATTAGGTTCAACTGAAAAATTCATTGCCAAGGACGAGATTTGAACCACTGATCTCCTGGTTTCCGTCCAGTCGCTCTAACCCCTTGAGCTACCATGGCCAAAATGCCGACGCGACTTTAAACTCTCCAATTGATTCATTATTTTTTCCCGATAAACCGCTTAGAGTTCTCAAATTCGAGATACACATTTGTGATGACTTACTATTGTAAGTACTTAAATACCAGGATTTTATCATTGAACTCTTAATGTTACATTTATATTGAGGAATTAATCCTTTTAAACACAACACTTGTATATGGATGTTTTTAATTAATTAGAGTCTACTGAAAAATTCTATGCCACGGCCGGGATTTGAACCACGGATGATAGAAATCCTGGAAATGAATATTATATATATTATATATTGAATTGGATATTTAAGTTGACTCAAATTAATTAAAACATCCATATAGGGGAGTTGTATTTAAAATGCTTAATTCTTCAATATGAATTTAATATTTGAAGTTATAAAATGACAGTAAGCCGCGCCATGGCTGAGAGGTTAGACCGCTTGGCTCTCAACTAGGCGGCCCGAATTTGATCCCAGGCGACCGCAAAGTGGGATTTGTGGTGGACAACATGGCGATGGGTGGGTTTCCTCCGGGTGCTCCGGTTTCCCTCAATTTCATTCCACCAATTGCTCCATCCTTAATTCATCTCAGGCGTTGACCTGATTTCATCTCAAGTCAGATGCTTCGACTCTCAAGCTCTGAGGCAACCCAAGCGCCTCCCACCGTCAGCATTGACGAGAAAGGGAGAAAAAAATGGCAATAGATCTCAAATAAGCTACGAAGAACATTTTTCTAACTGCAGAAACAAGAACTCACTAAATATTCAATTACGTTTACAGGACTGAGTAGCGTTTTGCAAGTAATATATTTAAGAAAGGCGAGAAAAGCTGATACGGTTTCCATCGAAATGTAGTATCAGTACTTGATTAAATGTATAAAACGTAATCCAATCATTCGTTAGAATAAGCTGGGCAATGAAATGAAAGACTCAAAAAACCAGTTATAACATTTATGAATATGTTAAAACGTCGAGGTTGACACTATAAACGTAGCTCAAAGTTTATAGCTTTAGTGGAATTAGGAAGGACAAGAAGAAACGGAATAATAATGGAAAGAATAATAAAATTTTGGTATAGGTGTTTGGCCAAAGAAGAAGGGGAAATTATGAAATTATGTATGAGACAGCAAAAAAAGATTAGAGAACTAAAATAGTTGGTGGGCAGAGATAGGAGGAATTATGGAATCAATAGGAATGGGAGATATATGGAGATTAGAGGAAAGGAATACAAGCGATGTGGGTAAATTAGTAAAGTGCAGAATAGAAGATATAGAAAGACAGGAAATATGGGGAAGTCTAGAAAATATGAAATCATTACAATTTTACAAACAAATAAAAAGAAACTGGGGACGAGAAGCATATACAGATTACTGCAATAGACAAGAGACAGAAGGGTTAGTTTGGATGACAACAGGAACAATATTTCTAAGAGGGATAAGAGGTAGGCAAGAGGGAATTTGTGAAATCTTTTGGAGAAAAGAAAGCATAGAAGACTGTGTAACAGAATGGAGAAAAAAGGTCTGGGAGAGAAAATGGGAGGAAGTAGCTAAAAATGTCAACGGGAAAGGAGGAAACGAAGGTAAGAAGTATTAGCGAGTTCTTACAGAGAGTAATACAAAAATAGGCCAGAAACGTAAAGAATATAAGAAAGGAAGATTGGGGTGGGGAGAAAGGGATTAATTTACAAGGAGGCGTGAAGGTTAAGAGCTACCTGGCAGAGCAGAAGACCAGGGTGTCATGTAAGCCAAGTTAGCAACCAGGTAAAGACAAATAAATGTAAAGAATAGAACAAAGGAAGATGAGGGGGAAGAAAGGGACTAATTAAGTAACAAGGAGGCATGGAGGTTAAGAGCTACCTGGCAGAGCAGAAGGTCAGGGTGTCATGTAAGCCAAGTTAGCAACCAGGTAAAGACAAATAAATGTAAAGAATAGAAAAAAGGAAGATGAGGGGGAAGAAAGGGAATAATTAAGTAACAAGGAGGCATGGAGGTTAAGAGCTACCTGGCAGAGCAGAAGGTCAGGGTTTCATGTAAGCCAAGTTAGCAACCAGGTAAAGACAAATAAATGTAAAGAATAGAACAAAGGAAGATGAGGGGGAAGAAAGGGACTAATTAAGTAACAAGGAGGCATGGAGTTTAAGAGCTACCTGGCAGAGCAGAAGACCAGGGTGTCATGTAAGCCAAGTTAGCAACCAGGTAAAGACAAATAAATGTAAAGAATATAACAAAGGAAGATGAGGGGGAAGAAAGGGACTGATTAAGTAACAAGGAGGCATGGAGGTTAAGAGCTACTTGACAGAGCAGAAGACCAGGGTGTCATGTAAGCCAAGGTAGTAACCAGGTAAAGACAAATAAATGTAAAGAATATAACAAAGGAAGATGAGGGGGAAGAAAGGGACTGATTAAGTAACAAGGAGGCATGGAGGTTAAGAGCTACTTGACAGAGCAGAAGACCAGGGTGTCATGTAAGCCAAGGTAGTAACAAGGTAAAGACAAATAAATGTAAAGAATATAACAAAGGAAGATGAGGGGGAAGAATGAGACTAATTAAGTAACAACGAGGCATGGAGTTTAAGAGCTACCTGGCAGAGTAGAAAATCAGAGTGTCATGTAAGCCAAGTTAACAACCAGGTAAAGACAAATAAATGTAAAGAATATAACAAAGGAAGATGAGGTGGAAGAAAGGGGCTAATTAAGTAACAAGGAGGCATGAAGTTTAAGAGCTACCTGGCAGAGTAGAAAATCAGGGTGTCATGTAAGCCAAGTTAACAACCAGGTAAAGACAAATAAATGTAAAGAATATAACAAAGGAAGATGAGGTGGAAGAAAGGGACTAATTAAGTAACAAGGAGGCATGGAGGTTAAGAGCTACCTGACAGAGCAGAAGACCAGGGTGTCATGTAAGCCAAGGTAGCAACGAGGTAAAGACAAATAAATGTAAATAATATAATAAAGGAAGATGGGAGAGGAAAGGGACTAATTAAGTAACAAGGAGGCATGGAGGTTAAGAGCTACCTGGCAGAGTAGAAAATCAGAGTGTCATGTCAGCCAAGTTAGCAACAAGGTAAAGACAAATAAATGTAAATAATATAATAAAGGAAGATGGGAGAGGAAAGGGACTAATTAAGTAACAAGGAGGCATGGAGGTTAAGAGCTACCTGGCAGAGCAGAAGACCAGGGTGTCATGTCAGCCAAGTTAGCAACAAGGTAAAGACAAATAAATGTAAATAATATAATAAAGGAAGATGCGAGAGGAAAGGGACTAATTAAGTAACGAGGCATGGAGGTTAAGAGCTACCTGGCAGAGCAGAAGACCAGGGTGTCATGTAAGTCAAGGTAGCAACGAGGTAAAGACAAATAAATGTAAATAATATAATAAAGGAAGATGGGGGAGGAAAGGGACTAATTAAGTAACAAGGAGGCATGGAGGTTAAGAGCTACCTGGCAGAGCAGAAGACCAGGGTGTCATGTAAGCCAAGGTAGCAACGAGGTAAAGACAAATAAATGTAAATAATATAATAAAGGAAGATGCGAGAGGAAAGGGACTAATTAAGTAACAAGGAGGCATGGAGGTTAAGAGCTACCTGGCAGAGTAGAAAATCAGAGTGTCATGTCAGCCAAGTTAGCAACAAGGTAAAGACAAATAAATGTAAATAATATAATAAAGGAAGATGGGAGAGGAAAGGGACTAATTAAGTAACAAGGAGGGATGGAGGTTAAGAGCTACCTGGCAGAGTAGAAAATCAGAGTGTCATGTCAGCCAAGTTAGCAACAAGGTAAAGACAAATAAATGTAAATAATATAATAAAGGAAGATGGGAGAGGAAAGGGACTAATTAAGTAACAAGGAGGCATGGAGGTTAAGAGCTACCTGGCAGTGCACAAGACCAGGGTGTCATGTAAGCCAAGGTAGCAACGAGGTAAAGACAAATAAATGTAAATAATATAATAAAGGAAGATGGGAGAGGAAAGGGACTAATTAAGTAACAAGGAGGCATGGAGGTTAAGAGCTACCTGGCAGAGTAGAAAATCAGAGTGTCATGTCAGCCAAGTTAGCAACAAGGTAAAGACAAATAAATGTAAATAATATAATAAAGGAAGATGGGAGAGAAAAGGGACTAATTAAGTAACAAGGAGGCATGGAGGTTAAGAGCTACCTGGCAGAGTAGAAAATCAGAGTGTTATGTCAGCCAAGTTAGCAACAAGGTAAAGACAAATAAATGTAAATAATATAATAAAGGAAGATGGGAGAGGAAGGGGACTAATTAAGTATTAAGGAGGCATGGAGGTTAAGAGCTACCTGGCAGTGCACAAGACCAGGGTGTCATGTCAGCCAAGTTAGCAACAAGGTAAAGACAAATAAATGTAGCCTAAAGTTGTAAAATGTAGGTTTTTGGAATATGCACAGTAAATAATATCTAATATATTATTATAACTTTTAAATTTAGTTTATAACTCTTTAGGGTGTATGTTTATTGGTGCAGCTGGGAACTGTTTGGTACATATAGTGACGACTAAACTAGCAACATCTTTTAAAGGAATAGGCCTGTTACTGTATGACAGTGTTAGTTTTTAATGAGGCTACTAAAATTTGAAAGGAAAATGATGAGAGCCGCCAAGATTGTTTTAAGAGATAATGAACATTTTGAGATCCTACATGCTTAGCAGGAAACAATGAAGAAAACTGTACAGCGTCACCCAAGGATTTATAATTACGTACGATGTTTACTGGTTCTACTTTTGTGCAGCCTAATTATAGTTGAGCCTATTGCGTAGAAAAGTGATTGCTAAGCATTTGTGAGGCCCTAAAATATCTGTGTGACAAAGTTGTGCCGCCCACACTATCAGCACGTCATCGCGACTGTCTTGTACTTTCCCTTTGTACTTCTCTTTCTTCACAAGCCGCTTGCATGATCTATTTCGGGTCGGAAAATAAACACACTTCATACTTCCCATTATAAACTGTATACTCTGTGGCGGCGAGTTCAAATATTGCGTTAGCTTGCACTTAAAGATCGCTTTCAAAATTATCTTGTGTGAATCATCCGGCCCTGTCTATGCAGCCCACTAATTTCCGTGTTGCTTAACAACAACCGCCCTCTTGCCACATACAGCATAGTTAATAGGTTGGTCCATAAGTTCTGGCATTACGCTTTCTTTTAAGTGAAAGTTTTGCGTGGAAAATAAAATATTTTGACAATACCTTTTATGTAATTCGATAGAGAATTAAAGATATGACTTCCATAAGTGCACAGGTCCACTTTTTGGCACTACATCAATTTTATATATATACACGGTGTTCATTTTTATCTGTGATTTTACCGCGCAAAATTTGACGGTGTCAATAGCATCGCTGATGGATTGAGTTTATATACGATTCCCCTAGCGGCGTACGATCGTGTTAGATGTGTTGACAGCAGCTTTGAGGCCTTCCTCCACTGGCAGGTAAATATACTATTTGAGAGGTGAGTCTACCTGTGTAATATAAAGGTGCGTAGATATGATAACTATTTAAAAACTATTTACTGCAATGTAATGCACTGCATTGCAAAGCTAATCATGCAGCCATAAAGGTATGCCAGGAAGAATATATGAAATGATAAGTCAATGAATACTTATTTCACAATGAACATCTGTTTTTCTGTTATAGTAGACATATATGCATATTGTAAACCTGTCACTTAAAATAGAAATACTTCAATTTGATATCAATTCTTTTCTATCACCCACAGTTTCCTCACAATGTAACTTCATTACAAAGCAGAAAATTAGCAGAACATGTTCTAGGAATGAAAAATAAATTAGTGTTACAATATGTACAAAGCTTTTATCTAAGTCTAAACAAGAGAATATCTCTAGTACATAGTCTTATGTGTCTATTTTCTTATATTTCCTTTCTCTCTTCCCCTTAAACATTGTCTGTATTGCGAGATGGTATGCTTGAGGCCTTTCTGTCATAACATTATTTATTGCTTCTAGATTGGGACCAATCACTTTATAGCGTCCAGTGTCTCTCTTTTTGCGAGTAACTGATCATGTATCTTGGAAATATTAGATGTATCTATTGGTTTTAAAAGACATAAGGATACCAACATTAATAGACATTTTAATTAAGTGTGAGAATGACAAAATATTTATATGGTATACTGATAAAACGTAAGACGTTTATGTTACAGACAAAAGTATGTCAATTTGACGTTACCTGGACACTTTTGACAACATTACGCTCCGAGGGACTTCTCTGAGTACCGGATAGCGTTGCATAAACTCATCTATGCAGCGGTTTAAATTATATTTATATGTCGGACCAATTTTAATGCCAGTACGAAAGTAACATTCAACCACGAAGACGCGTGCTCTGTCTTCATATCCAGGGGAAACTGGTTGTATTAGTTACTAGCACAACCACAACGAGATCTCTGTAATTTGCTTATTGTTCCGCAAAAATTAACGCTTCTTCTCCGTAGAGGGCACTATGATTTCAAGATAGACTCAGCAGACAACTATGACCTCAATCTTGCTCAATCGGAAGGCGGAAAATAAGGAATAAAAATGAACAACGTGTATATTGTTGTGACCATCTCACTGAGCTCTATCGTATGACATCAAAAACATCTCAAGTTTCAGGCATCTCCACTTTCTACTGAGTTAGTGAGTTTCATTGCTACACAAGTCCAGGCATGGTCCGCATAAGCATAACAAAGGACACATCCAAGAACATTAAAGTATGCGATGTTCAACTGTCTATGATCAAGGACTATAGGACGGCTTTGAGCAAGATGAAGGAACCTATGTCAGTGGTCAGTGGAAAGTGACTATTGAATATAGATCAAACATTGTTACTGCTAGCGACATTCCTAATCAAAGGAAACACAAAGTTTGCTGAAACCATACTGAAGAAAGCTTGCGATAAAGAAATTCCTCTGAAAGCTGTGAAAGTCAATGACATTTCAAAATGTCTTACTTCAGTTCTTCCTGAAAAACAATCGTATTTTCAAACTCTGTGTGATAAATATAGCAAAGAACATACATCTAATGTGGAAGAATCAGGAAGTGAAGTTAGGATAACTGAATGAATGTAATGTCTAGTTTTGTTCTTATGTTACAAATAAAACGTGGTTCAACACACATATGAGTACTATAAAATAATTTCACCACTCCTTGCATCTTTAGATGTAATTCCTCTATATATTTGGCAATACAGTAGTTTCAATGCATTTGTACACCCAAATGAGTTTCATAACTGAAAAATTCCAATAAATTCATTATAAATATATGAGGGGAGATGCGCCCAGTACCGCACACCTAAGGTTTTTTTCAAAATTTAAAGAAAATGCAATGGAGAAAAAGTCGCATTTTACTATTATCATGAAGCTAATAACATACAGAAACAGCATTAGTAATGAACATTCATGAACGCAAGTCATGTTGACTTTTAATAACTAAAGTAAATATTAGTGATAACTGCGCATCTGTCCCAGTACCGGATAGACGTAAATAAATACATATTTCTAAATAAAGGAAGAGGAACTGCGTAATAATTCACAAGATAATTAGAAATAAGAAAGAAATTCGGTGTGGAACTGTAGCTCGTTGGCGTTGAGCACAGAGTTTATTTTCTACAGCTGAAGAGCAGGGTGATGTGATGGGAAGAGCAAACGTTTGTTCGTAATGTGCAACTAGTATGTCACACTTAGCTGTGACGTCCGTAACAACATTGATCCCATTGGAGAGTGCAGAAATCACTGTTGGTTCGCGAAGAATCCGTCTGGTGGAATCCCACAGGGTGTGGTCTCGTGGAGAAATAGTCGACAGATGTTGATAGGTTTGTAGACGATGGCCTTCCAGCTGAACCTTGACAAGGCGTATCAAATTGTTAAGTCTCCTTCGTAGCCAGGGTTGGCGTTCTCGTTGCCATCGTCGACGAATAGCATTTTTCTCCTGAATAAGACGGAGAAAAGAACGTGGAGAGTTGCGCCATGTAGAGCGTGACGTAGAAAGCCGTACACAGTGGCACACAGTAGTGGTGCAGTGCTCTATTGCAGTATCAATGTCCTTAGTAGGCGCCACAGGATAAGAAGAAGTTAAGGTAGCATCTAGCCGAGATTGAAAAGCTTCCCAGGTCACAAGAATATTGATGAGTCTAGGAACTGGAGACAACGAGGCAGGCGAGAGTTGAAAGTAGTCACAACAGGACAGTGGTCAGAATCAAGCTCGGCTAAAGCAGACACGTATGTTGGAAAAGAAATATTCCTATGAAGACCAATATCAAGAATGTCAGGAGCGTGCAGAGGATTATTAGGGTAATAAGTAGGGTCCGATGGAGCTGAGACAGTAAGCCCATGAATATCTAACATATTAAAGAGAAGGCGACCATTGGGATTCGTAGACCTACACCCCCAGGAAGAATGTTTGCAATTAAGGTCTCCTAAAAGGAGAGTGCTACAATCCGAAGGGAATAACAAAGATAGATATCGCGTAGCAGCACAACTTCAGTTCACTACACGACTTCTCTGAGCAATAACTTCTGATTCAACGGTCAAAGAGGAGGGAAAACTTTCCGTTGTTAACAAAGATAGTTGTTTGCCTAAATACACACCATGAGCTTTGAAGCAAATATGATTGGTGAACGATGACAAATATGAGTGGCGAGCAATGAGGTTTCTCTCAGGGTATGCGTGGATGTGTGTGAGAAGGAGATTTTCACAACACTGGAATGCCCGTCTCCAAATTATTTATTTATGTACTGCTTCTTCTTTTCAAACATCGAAATGGAAGTTGCCGACCGAGGGTTACCAATCTCGGTTTAGAGTTATTGAATGCTAATTGTTTATTACTCGATAAATTTTGATGACCCGACAAATATTCAAGACAGAACAAGTTGACCGCTCTAATAAGCTTCACGTCTCAGACTCCTCTCATCGGCCTGACACCGAAGACTCCTCTGATGGGCCTCACGCCGAAGAATGTTTATAATGGCTTCCTAGCCGCGAACTAGCCACATCAGCTACACGCCGAAGAGTGCCCTTTAACCACAGCTGCGCGTGTTTATATATAACTTTCACTCTCAAAATTCCTTTTCAAACAAAGTCCCTTTTGTGGCTGTTTTGGTCGCCATTGTAAATGATCCAAAGAATTCCCTATTCATACACGTCAAGTGACAATTCCTTTAGAAATCTTCTAAGGACACTGCTTCTTATATTGCTTTGTTATACACTTCCCCCAACTCAACTGGCCTTGCCCCTTGTCGTAACAAAGAACCAACATTCCTTTGACATCTATCATGAATCTTTGCTTCTGGCAAACCTTAATTTCGGCATAAACTTCTACTATCTATCGGCAACTACGAGATACTGACACCGTGCGGTACTGGGCACATCTCCCATATAACAAAGTACCAATGGTAACTGAAATTACTGAACAGTAAAACAAATATAGTGAACCAAAGTTTATTTGTTACAAAAATCATAATTTTGGTTCATCATTTTCAGAAGTTATGAAGTTTTTGTTGATTTTCTCGAAACTTAGTTGTGCACTTATGAAAGTCATGTCTTCAATTATGTACTAAACAAATAATATGTTTAGTTTATGTATGCCTTGTTATTTTCAAGTCAATAGAATAGAGTATCAAATACACAACAACGACATCTGCTAGAAAACCTATATAACGCAATTGAATATTGCAACAAGGAGAAAGAGGAAGGAATCAAAATCCCTTTTTGTCAAGTGGAAATGTAACTTACATTAGTGTATAACAATTAATCGGCTAACTTACGGCATGAGACACAGCTGCCAAGTCCTTATTTGTGTTTTGTCACTTATTGTACGCCAGATTACTAATATTTCGTTCTTCTACTGAACAAGATGACGAGGGAATGCAGCGCCCGTTAGTGAAGGCCATTACGCCCTGTGGTATTTTTTCTAAGACTTTGCTGGGAATCTGTAGAAAACTAATGGACCGTAGTGATGAGAAAGCATATTTGATGTTGAGCTTTGGAAAGAGATTCTCTGCAGTTAGGAGGAAGCCTTACGTGTTCTACAACGAGCGAGATAACTCAGGCGGTTTCGTCTGTGGCCCGCATTGGGAAGGCCTGAGTTCAATTCCCATGGCCGAACTACCTGACCCATGTTTCGGGGTTTTTCTCGGGTCACTAGGCCAATGCTGGGTAGGTTAATTCCACCTATTCCTCCATTTCATTTCCATTCCCCGTAGGGGGTACTCCGTCCCCTTCAGCTGTCGTGGTACGAGCGCTGCAGACCCCTAGAACTCGTGGTACCTCTAACGTTACTAGAGAAACCTCGGACGGAACTGATGAGTCACTCTCTAAATGGAAGTTGTTCGGATTGGGTTGGACTCGAGGGGGCAGTGTGTTCCCGACACCCGCGGGAGATCGGGAACCTCCGACCAAGCTTCGGCAGCCAGAAGGGAACAGAGGGTTGCCTAAAAAGTCCTGGGTACTAGCCTGCAGAGCTAGTAGAAGGTGTGTTAGAGCACTAGGCGGCCCTACCGAGGTTATTCGGTAGTCTTCTCCTGGGGTTGACGCGCGTAAGTGGCGTAACCACTTCCGCCCGTCTTGACGTTGTTGTCGGTGGGGGGAAGGCTTTTTATAGTCAAGGTATTGCCTATCGCTGCCAGGCTCATAGAGGCCGGAGTCTTCGGACGTAGACCTCGCGCCAACATTTCATTTCCATTATCATTTTACATCATCTCTCATCTGGTGGTCTCTTTCAGGGTAGGAAGTGTCGGCGGGTGTCTTGGTGGTGCATGGCAGGATGATATGCTCTAAGGAAACTACTTCTCCCTCCAGCAGGTCGGTTACTGGTGTTCGGACTTACTGCTGGGACCATTTCGGGCTTGGCGGTGGGAGGGGGTATGTCCGTTGTTCTGGCCTGCTGGGGGAAGTCTCTATCTAAGTACAATGAAGGCATCCTGCTCTCTGCACTGTCGTGGATCCTTGGGAGGGACTCCCTCTGTCTCCTCTCACCTCATCCTTCCTCCCGGAGTGCCACACTTGGGGGCATAGGCAAAACGGAAAAGGATTGGTCTAAGTGCCGAATCCCTACGTGTTCTAGAGTACATTTAAATGTGTTAGCCAGGAGTTTTCCAGTGAAACTACGTGGCATTCACCGCAGCAGCTACCCGCTTAGGTGAATGATTTTTGTGATTGTGCCCGTTTAATAAACCGCGATCACTGCAGTCGTACGTGTACCTTCAGTAATACGGATCTGTTCCATCGGCAGCTGAAGTTAAGCTATTATACAATCTTTCCAAAATGTCCTTGGACTCAAAATTACAACAGCAGCTCCATTAATAAACATATACATATCCAACTACCGACGAAGAAGAGTTATTGTATTGTGACGTAGACGGCGAACTCGCGTTGCCGATCGATAATGCGGACTGGCGGTGGTGAAGGGGGGGACGCAAGGGGTGGCACCTCCTCCTACCGCGCGAAGGTGCTCGAAGGCTCCAGAATGATTTCCCCCTCCATAATGGAAGAATCCAGAGGTTTCGGGGCGATCGATACAAGCGAGGCGACGGTTAGTGGAGTGGAGGACGTCGCGGTGTGCGGACGTGTAGTGAGTTGAGTGAGTGACCGTGAGCCGGGCGGACGTGTAGTCGAGTTGAGCGGACGGGTAAAGACGAACTGGCAAGGTTGAATGGTGTAACTTAAATTGCAATTGTGTACGTGCATCGGAACGGTAACGGACAAACTGGTAAATCGTAATTGTGTATAGTAAACTGTAATTGGAATAAGGTGAAAATAAAGAACACTGTTAAGTTTGTGTAATTGGACTTTTCATTTCACGAGCCCACAAAGTCACAGTATCTTGATCAGCAGACATCGAGAAAGAGAATCTGCTTACTTTTCCCTCCCTCCTCCCCAACCACAAACTCGCCCCACCAACTTCCAACTTACTAAGTTTCTAATAGGTGATTAAGGACAACACTGTCTCGGGCTGGACCTCAGCCCACCAACACTGGACTGGACTGCCAAGTTCTTCTTTCCTGTTGAAATTGTTCGGATGTTTGTAAATTTCATTCATCTTACCTGTTGGTACGGCACGTAAATGAGAGAATGCTAGGTTTGTTGTGTATGTAACCGCGAAAGGTTTTCAAATGGAATGGAAGAGGCGACCTTTGCGACAGGATCTCTGGGTAGGGAGGATGCGATTCTGGTCCACGGCTGTTGCAGTCGAAGCATGAGTACCCCTTACCTAGGGTTTGGTCACGGACGGGAATTGTAACTAATTTACTAAATGAAACGAAATAATCGTGTAACTTCTGTTTAAACATAACAATTTCCAATTCAATATTATGTTAACAAAAACGCGTTGTAACATAAGTTTATAAATAACTTTACAAACATCGGTTTCCTTCACAATATTGTGACTGCGAGGTAGACATTTACAACTCTTTATTGCAGTAAAAAGATGCGAAATTGACAATTAGCTGTCTCTAAGGTCGACTCGGTGCTCCGCCGCACATAAACAAATCAAAGAAATCATTGCGGCACACTTCAACCGTCCACTGTCGCAATAACCATCACGCAACTGGCGCTTCTAATACTTTGCCGGTATTTATACCTCCAGTAATTTTTTCTAGAATGCTGTATACCTTCCCAGAACATTCGCGGCGGCAAGAGAAAGATAGAACATTCCGAAGCCTCTGTCTGTCTCTTTCTGTCAAACGTCAAGCTCTCTTGCCCACGCGCCTAGCTCCCGCCTGCCGCAGTCACACAACACTTATCACACTGATAAGGTTTTGGTTCTTTACTGGACGACAGAATGACGCTAACTATAGATAATCGAAAATTCTTGAATTGGCTGTTGCTATGGCAATTCAAAAATTTCTCATTGGTTCACGTCATCTTTCGTGACCCACTTTTCAGTGCACATAATCGTTTGTTTAAATATATTTAAACAGTTCAACAACCAAATAATAATTTTTCAAAATTGTAGACTACTATTATCGTTATTAAACACATTAATATTGTGACTTTATAGGTTCGTAAAATTAGAAGTTCAGTTTGCAGAAATTCAAAATGTTTTTTATATCCGTAAAAGTACACTTTGTACACCTTTGGTTACAAGATGACATAACATAAACCAACACAATCTCTCATAATTTCTGCACACGTAAATAAGAGTTCACTTTCAAAACACAGCTGCAGGTTGTGTTCGGATTACCACTCCCTAATTACGACACTTGGCGAGTCGCGGCTTCTCTTATATACCTCTACTCATATTTCTATACATTTCTGGAAAGTTCTGTAACAAACAATAAAGAAATGGAAACTTCCAGTCAGCTATCTGTCTCTTTATCTGTTTCGGCAAGCTTTTATCTCCGCATTGCACTATCTACGCGCTGTTCTCTCTGACCCTTTGTGCGTGTCAGTCGAGGTATCGCAATAATGGTTAGCGACATTATCCTTTTTACTCCGTTTATACCCATTAAATTTTCATCACAAATTTACCTTCAATTGTCTTTTAATCTCGTTCATTTTCCACTAAAGTTTTAACAATTTCCAATGAATTCTTTTCTTAATAAATTTAAAATAACGAAATCAAACCATAAACACTGTTTAGGGGTTTAGAATAAAAAATAACAGTCACATAGCATAGACGGTAGCAAGTCCGCCTCACGTTCAAGAAGTCCTGACTTCGAATCTCGGTCAAGATGGGTTACCTGGATAAGGTTTTTCCCGGGTTTTCCCTCATCTTGTAAGATGAATGTTCTTGACTAATTTGAGAACCATTTCACCTATTTTGTTCATCGTCTGATATGACTTAACAGTGGAGGACGTTAAATAAAAAGAAACTCGTGTTGTGTAACTCGGATGTTGATTGATGTTTAGGAAATGCAATCTAGGCCAGCAGAACAGAGCGGTCTCAGGAGCGTTCGGCTAAATTCTTAAGCTGACTTGAAGTGGTTCTGATATTGTATCGCTCGAGTAATGCGTTCAGCTCGGCAGGCACAGTGCCTCAAAAAGTTGTCTCTTTTACTTTAGCTGATATCTTTGTAATTCAGGGCAATAATGTAAACACAATAGAATCACTCACAGCAAACGCCATTTCTTACTAAGATAACAGGAAAGAATATAAGATATAAACATGTGATATACTAATTTCGTTTACTATTACTCTCTCAGGTAGGATTCAATTATATCAATAGTTATTTCTAAAAGCATGACGATTTATTCTGACTTCCATGAGGAGGTCAGTTTAGTGTTTGAACTGAAAGTTCATATCTTGCCATGTTTACCTCCAGAAAAAAATTATTAGAGAACACAAATAGTTGGTGGGCAGAGATAGGAGAAATTATAAAAAAAATAGGAATGGGAGATTATGGAGATTAGAGGAAAGGAATACAAGTGATATGGGAAAATTTGTAAATTGCAGAATAGAAGATATAGAGAGATAGGAAATATGGGGTAGTCTAGAAAATATCAAATCATGAGAATTTCACAAACAAATAAAAAGAAATTGGGGACGAGAAGCATATGTAGATTACTACAATAGACGAGAGAGAGAAGGGTTAGCTTGGATGAGAACAGGAATAACTTTTCTAAGAGAGATAAGAGGTAGGAAAAAGGGAATTTGTGAATTGTGTGGGGGAAAAGAAAGCAAAGCACACTATGTAACAGAATGCGAGGAGGTTCCAATGTGAAGAAAAAATGTTTGGGAAGAAAAATGGGAGAAAGTAGAGAAGAGGATAGTAGCTATAAAAATGTTAACGGGCAGGGAGGAAAAGAAGATATGAAGTATAGGTGAGTTTTTACAGAAGGAAAAAGAAAAATCGACGAGAATTGTAAAGAAAATAAGAAAGGAAGATGGGGAGGAAGGGACTAATTAGGTAATCAAGGAGGCATGGAGGTTAAGAGTTACCTGGCAGAGTAGAAGACCAGGGTGTCATGTAAGTCAAGGTAGCAACAAGGTAAAGACAAATAGATATAGCCTAAAGTTGTAAATTGTAAAGAATATAAGAAAGGAAGGTGGGGGGAAGAATGGGACTAATTAAGTAACAAGGAGACATGGAGGTTAACAGTTACCTGGCAGAGCAGAAGACCAGGGTGTCATGTAAGCCAAGGTATCAATAAGGTAAAGACAAATAAATGTAGCCCAAAGTTGTAAATTGTAAAGAATATAAGAAAGGAAGATGGGGGGAAGAATGGGGCTAATTAAGTAACAAGGAGGTATGGAGGTTAAGAGTTACCTGGCAGAGCAGAAGACCAGGGTGTCATGTAAGCCAAGGTATCAATAAGGTAAAGACAAATAAATGTAGCCCAAAGTTGTAAATTGTAAAGAATATAAGAAAGGAAGATGTGGGGGAAGAATGGGAATAATTAAGTAACAAAGAGGCATGGAGGTTAAGAGCAGAAGACCAGGGTGTCATGTAAGTCAAGGTAGCAACAAGGTAATAGATGAAATAGTGTGGGATAGATAAACAATTATAAGGAGTAATGTAAAGGATTGTAAAAAAGAAATTGTATAAATAAATGATTCCTTCATTCCTTCATTCATTCATCCGAAGATAAGAAAAAAGGTGAAATGATGCTCAGATGATACCAGGGTTCATAGAACTTAGAGATAGATTCATTTTTCAGGATAAGGGAAAACCCCGGGAAAATCCATATCCAGATAGCTCATTCGAACTCGAGGCCACTTAAACGTGAAGCACACACGCTACCAACTACGCTACAGATACGGGCACGCAAACAAATGGAGGATAATGTGACTAGAGCGTTACATAACCTAGACAAATACTGCAATAGAAACATTGTTACTTATATAAGACGTTAAGAATGTTCCATTTCGAATGCTCAGAATCGTGCCCCTAACCGGGTTAGCTTAGTTCCAAATCTGTAGCACAGAGTTTAAAAGCTATTTGAAAATGTCGCTGCTTAGTGGATTTGGCTCACCTGCCAAATCCCCATGTCTCAGAAAACAAGCAAGACTGCTATCATTAGAAAAGAGAGTGAACAGCTTGATGCTATTAGTGTGATATTACCACACTAGTTATTTTTGTAAAGTATATACACCTACTTACTACATGTCACCTTTCCCGAATTTCGCGAGGATGGATTTGATATTTTCTACTCACAAGTGGAAGAATTTGCTTCATTGGGACAGTGTGCAGCTGGGATTGAACACTTAAAGCTGCATAAAGCGTTTGTTTTCAGTACAGGTGTGTCCAGTTGTTAATGCATTGGACCAAAATGTGACAGCGACTCGTCTATATTGGTACAAATTCGCTGTGGCTTTAAGGGATTCATGAATACGTTTTTAATCGCTTCGACAATATCATATGAACCAACGTTCTAGTCGTTCAATTTAATCCATTCATCTCATGTATTATTATCACTGTTATTGCTATTTTTATTATGACTATAGTGATTAAACACATTTAATTATAAACACAAATGTAAACAAACCTTAGCATAAACGCAAAAATATTACACCTGACATCATATGTTATGTGTATGCAGATATAATAATAATAATAATAATAATAATAATAATAATAATAATAATAATAATAATAATAATAATAATAATAATAATAATAATAATAATAATAATAATAATAATAATAATAATAATAATAATAATAATAATAATAATAATAATAATAATAATAATAATAATAATAATAATAATAATAATAATAATAATAATAATAATAATAATAATAATAATAATAATAATAATAATAATAATAATAATAATAATAATAATAATAATAATAATAATAATAATAATAATAATAATAATAATAATAATAATAATAATAATAATAATAATAATAATAATAATAATAATAATAATAATAATAATAATAATAATAATAATAATAATAATAATAATAATAATAATAATAATAATAATAATAATAATAATAATAATAATAATAATAATAATTAATAATAATAATAATAATAATAATAATAATAATAATAATAATAATAATAATAATAATAATAATAATAATAATAATAATAATAATAATAATAATAATAATAATAATAATAATAATAATAATAATAATAATAATAATAATAATAATAATAATAATAATAATAATAATAATAATAATAATAATAATAATAATAATAATAATAATAATAATAATAATAATAATAATAATAATAATAATAATAATAATAATAGATTGTATTTTGATCAGTAATTTTTCAGCCCATAATAATCCGTTAGGTGAAGCTGCTGTATTCCTATTTTCTAAATCAAAACAAATATTAATAAATACATACTTACTTATCTCAAGGTGTGTAATGTATTTGCTTATCTTATTTTTAGACATTAAGTGTTTAATAATTGGTTATAAGTTCAGTAAACTACGAGAGCTTTTCAATAAAGAATGATCATAAATTTTTATAGTCATAATTTTTCGCACTAAAATGTAATTTTATTATATTCTGTTAGCTTAATGTGAAACAAACACGCTGTAGTAGTTTCATTGTTGGTACTCCTGGTTCCCGCCTGTGAGAACCAGACAAGTTCAGACATGTTCAGTATCGCCTACCACTGCAATGGAGGTAACGTGCAGTTAAAGTTGATGTTAGAGGAAGATCCGGAGTTTCTTTCAAACGTAATCACTGCTGATGAAACTTGGCTACATCATTTTGATCCTGAGAGCAAACAGCAAAGCTCAGTGTGGAAATCTCCTCCATCACCAACCCCAAAAAAGAAAAAGTGGTTGCTTCTGCTGAGAAAGTTATGGTCATCTCATTCTTTGATATTCATGGAATGGTTTATCAGCATGTTGTACCTGCACACACATCAGTAACTGGAAAATACTACAGGGATGTCCTGAAAACATTGCAAGTCCACATCAGGCGCAAAAGACCACATTTCCGTGAAACAGGCTGGATGCTGCTCCACGATAATGCGCGGCTGCATATTGTCAATGTTGTTGCTAAATATCTTGCAAAAATCAACGTGAAGTGCATCCCTCACCTTCCCTGTAGTCCAAATTTAGCCTCATGTGACTTTTCTATTCCTTAACTTGAAGAAAAGCCTTCGTGGGGGCATTATCCATCATCAGAAGCAGTGGTGAAGGCTGCAGAAGCGATTTTGAAGGATCTCTTAAAAATGGTTTCCAGCATGTCTTTGAAGACTGGAAGAAACGCTGGGACAAGTGCATCGCATTCAGGGGAGACCATTTTGAGAAGGACCATCAAAATTATGAGGATGAGTAAAGGTATGTTGTAAAAAAAATGTGATCACTTTATTGAACAGCCCTCGTGCATTGTATAGGAAGAATGGCGAAAACTGTCTCCATATTTCTTCATAGATGTAATAGAATCTGTTTAAGTTCGTTCTTTACTGTTCTCAGCCTTGACATTTTCGTGTCCAAGTCCAAATTGCCTTCAAACTTTACTATTTGTTTATTGGTTCTTTTTAACAAAGTTTAATAAACATTTTCAAGAGAAAAGGGCGTTTATGGAACCCAGGATGTTTGATCAGAATCATTGCAATAGAGATGTTTACTGTTTCTTTTGGACTCGTTTGGATAACTTATAACTGGGTTTTTCTGGTGGACTTTCTAGCTTTCCACATTAATCATTCTTGCTGGGCAATCCCACACTTTTTAAACAAATCATAATTCCCATATTCCGTGTTTCTTTGGTACCTCTACATGTTTAGCAGCGGCAGATTCAGGTTTAAAGTAAGCTAGACCATGGGTGCACTTGAAGAAGACTTCAGAATAATATAGTTAATTTTGGCTGCATATATTTAAACTAGCAGTTCAAAGTTGTCAACAGAATCTTGGATACCTCTGACTTCACTTTAAATAACTCCAAATGTCTCTTAAGTATGTTGTTAGACGCCATGTCTTAGAAAGGCAATGCATCAGAAAAATGGGACAAGCTTTTCATGCTTTGAAATAAAGAAAATTGGTAAGTAATACCTTTTCTACTTAGTATACCAAAACTAAATGCAGAAACAATTTTAATGAGCAATAAATGAACTGAGACACGTAGCACAAAGAGAGTATATCACATAAAAGTGGTATTTCAGGTGACTAAATGTTATGTATTCATATCAAATGCTTAAAACGTTTGTAAACCCATAAGGAGCGATACAAAGAGAGGCAGGCTCTTCTGAACGAGCCCAAATAGTGGTGCTCTGATGTAAAGACCAAAGAATGTAATGCGATTTACTGACCATGATAAATCTGTGGCGTAATAAATGTATGTAAAGGAATACATTCACAAAATGCGTGAGAGCGTTTACCTACCTATCCCCTGTTTTGATTTTTGAAGACTGCCAACCCTAATTTTGTACGCTGCTACTACATATAGTACAACTAATTTATTGTTAACAAACCAATATCCTGCCCATGTACTCCCTGTTTATATACGTGATGTACAATCTACTCCACAGCAAAGGCAGAGGATGTATGTCTGGTGCTGCTCAAAAGGTCGAAAATTACAGTCAGGAAATCAGAAGATAGGGATCTTGCCCTAAAAATGGACTTCAACAAGGTCTTACTGGTCTAGTTTTAGTTCAACGAAACGGGTTTGAGCGTAGTAACAGCATTCTCACAGGATATTTATGAATATGAAAAAGATAGGAATACACAGTTCAGCAGAAAAGGAAAACCTAGCAACTGTCATGGTATCCATCGATGCTGGAGGGAATTTTGAGCCTGTGATGTTGATTTTCCTACAAACTAATTAGTCTGAAAGATTTATGAAAGTGCTACTTCCAAGAATTACAGAAAGATGTCATTATTCAGACTGGTCACAGACTTCCTTGTTCAGTGAATACTTTGATCCACAGAAAATCGTACTTCAGTCTCTAAGCCTCAGGATGATGGTCCAATATTGAGACTGGTATTTAAGATAGGAAGAATCACGTGACACACATCCAGCGCGACCGGTAAACTTCAAAACCTGTGCAGTTCATTTATGGGTCTACGTCAAAATGTCACTAAAAATGTCACTATGAACATATGGAGTTGCAAAGAAGTTTTCAAATGCTTTATCTAAGTGTTCAGGTGGGAGACATAAACAGCAATAGTTACAAATGTATGAGAATTGATCCTCAAATCGAAAACGTTTTCCCATAGTATAACTTTATCTCAGATCCCATATGTTGCTCGAAATCTCCCTGACATCGTTGATGAAGATGGTGATACTGTTTACTTGTGAATTGCATTCTGGTATTGTCCCACGAAATGTAGATGGTTGTTCGACGTCCGCAAATCATATCGCCGGTGATAAGTGCAACAAGGAAAGAGTCTTACAGTAAGTGTGCTAGCCAGATCTCCAAACAATAATGCCTAAAATATTCTTTGGAAAAGAAGATACACACATCAAATGCAAAGAAAGGCGAAAAATTCAAACAATTCAACGGAGAGTCAATCACTGTCAGAGGTAACAAGACATCTGCTAGGAGGAGATAAGCTAATGATGATTGTATTGATGAAACATGGTAATAAAGGAAATTTCATCTTTGAGGTACATATATATGACATTAAGCATGTCTTATAGGATATTTTAGTTAATTGATGGAAATTAATCATTACTTCACACTATTCTTATATAGGTTAAGGTCTTTGATAGATAGTCAACATGAAACATTGAATGCCATGGTGTATCTCGGAGGCGAGAGTCCCCTAGTGGTCTACCGGAGATGCAACAGCATTCTCTAGCAATGACGTGGTTGGATCCGATAGCGGCGACAATCGTAACGTGAGATGTTGCCATGTATCTGACAGATACAACATAGCGTCATTTGCAAACTTAGCATTAGAGAGAAATGGTTCAAACTTACAGGAAACAATAACAAAAGTTTGATGGAAGATGTTCTGGCTGGGGAAGCGCTTACCTCTATTTATTGCCATGATAATGAAACAAACTTAGGCCATGGATCTCACAGATACATGCGCGAAAAACGAAGGTTTAAGCACGAAGGAATATCTGCTTACGTGAAAGACGGGGCAGCTAGCCCACCTAGTATGTATTCAGAGGTAATTACTGTATTTGCTGCAGAAAAAATAGGCGGAACTCTGTGAAATCACCGTCTCTCATAGCAGAAAGCAGTATCAGATTCATAAACCTGAAAATTTTTAAGAATTGTTTCAGTACCATGTAATGTTATTACACTTGACATGTAAAATGTTTCCCATATCAATGTAGTAAACACGAGATTCATGTAAAGAAATGGTATTTAACTATGTGCTAACAAATGGCATGAATTTGTCAGTTTGGCATCAATTAGAAGATGAGTCAGAAAAGAGCTGAAATAGCATGTCTGGCAAACAGCCTGCAGCATTCCTTCTTCAGTCGTCAAGGTGAAACATACTGACATTAATGCTCGCTGTAGGCGAGACGTTCACAGCTGCACAACGTATCACTCACTCACCGCGTATGTTTAATGATAAATAAAAACTACTAGTCCAGTCTTTATTGTGCCAACTTTAGCTCACACCTTCTGCCAACAAACTGTTGTTCTTCTATTCTTAAACCTGCAGAACGCTTTTAGACTTACAGCTCCCGTGCTAATAAGTCAGGTTCAGTACTAACGCGACACCTTCATAACAATGTCAACCATTACACTAACTTTACTGCATGTGTAAATGATTGTCTACAAATACCTCCCTAACGGTGCATCCCGTATCTTGTAGTCTACCTTAAGGGTAGCCGGAACAGCCTATCTCTTTCCAATGTTAAAATAAGAGTTTTCTGGTGTGCTTAGCTCAAGAACCACTGAACTTTTACATGTTAGTTTATGGAACTTTAACAATTCATTAAAGATAATAGAGCCTATTTTGGAGATTTAATAAAGGATATGTGACTTTTTAAATAAATGTCTTGAATTTACTTCTAAAAACAGTCAAGATTTATTTTTCAAATTCAAATGTTTACATATCTTTCTTAAGTACCCTTAAAACAGTTTAAGTATTGCTTTAATTCCAGGGAAAATGTAGACTTGTAGCTGCAGTAGTTTTATAGATGAGCGCACCCAATGTTTAAACAAAATAAAACAGAGAAAAACAGCATTAAAGTTTTTCTATGTTGGAACTACACCTCAGAATTTATCCACATCCATATTCTGTATCTTTTTCATCATCAGCATCTTCCCTCTTTCGTTTTTGCCTCCTTCTCCTCTTCCTAGACTCCATGGTCATTTACTCTATGCTATTATTAATTATTTTGTTAAATTTGGCGAGGGGGGAGTGGGGCTGGTAAATTGAGAACTACAGCCAATGTCTTACGTGCCTCAATTCCCTTGACAAAGCTTCTCGAGCCATAAGCAAACCTTACATTTATTTCTGCATCACTTTCAATAGTTGTGGATGTTTCAAATGTATATTCTTTATTACACTTTTGACAACTGAGTGATAATGTAGCTAATCCATTTCATTTCTTGATGTCCTCTGATATGAAAACATTTCTTATTTTCACAAAATTTACACTGTATAAAGTTTCCATATTTACTAACTGAGAACTTGTTCATCTAATATCATTTACTTTAGTTAAATTGTCATCACTGCCAGTAGACAATGAAGAAACCAATTTTTTCCTTGAAGAATCAATTTTCTCTTCACATTCATCATCAGTGTTTGAGGTTGGCTTTGACGAAGTCAATATATTGTCCTGTGTTAAAACACCTTTTCAATTTTAGGGGCTGTAACTCTTTTATTATGTAATTGGGATTACTTAACTGTTTATACTGGTTCCCATTCGAATTGCTTACACCAAATTCTTCCTATCTTGAAAATGATTTTTCCCATCTTGAAAACAGCACTAGTAATTCAAAACATACCAAACAAAGCATGGAAGAATTAATATGGGATGTATAGATTAATATTAATAGAAAAAACAAGGACTTTCTTTCCTAATAAGGGTGTGCTCTTCAATAAGGTTACAGCCAAGGAGTGAACACAGCTACAAATGGCTAATACGGGGCGTGGCACACTGTGCAGCCTTTTCAAAATTAGTCTATTTAGGACTTTTAAAACTATGGGACAGGAAAATAAATATCTTTATTGGCTTTTACAAACATCAGGGAAGATTATTTTGTCAATAACTCATTTTGTGAAATTTCAACCAAGAATTTCATTCCGGCTGCTCTTAATATGTCTATTTGTAAATTACAATTACACAGTATGTGTCACTTCTCGTAAACGATGGTATGAGTAACAGTCCTTTTCAACGCCGTTTGCCAAAAATACTGCATCTGGTGATGTTTATCTCCAAACACAAAAGTACACAAGAAAATAAAATGTAGGAATAAAGATAAAAGTAATTAATTGTGAAGGGTGAAAACTCCGTTCCACAAAGCGGAGGACGAACGAAGGTGGCATGAAAAATATGTTGGTAACTTATCCATCTTGAGCTGAACATTTATATAGTTTGACCATTATCTATTCCAGACCAAAGGGAATGTGAAGCTAGATAACACAGATCGATGTCGCTTAAACCATTTCTGCCTAGCGTAACATATATGTCACATAACAGACTGCCAATGTTTTCTCTTGTTGGCAACAATGCACTCATTTGAAATGGCTATTGTTGTATGTATTTCAGATAAGAACTTATTATTGATATTCAGGCGAGTTTCTGCCAGTAGTAAGATGGAGGAAGTCGTTGTCTGATGCTTTACTTACTGAAGACTTTTTCTGAACTAGATTATGTCTTGGAATAAAAAGTAAGTACACACTAGCCGTGTGTAGGACGCACTATGAAGGGGTAGAGCCAGACTGAAAAATTCAATAACATAGCCGGGATATGAACCACGGGTCTTCTGGTCTCCATCCAGCCGCTCTAAACCATTGAGCTACTATGGCCAACGTGCCGACATGACATTAAATTCTCCAACCGACACTATCTTTGAATTTCAATATAAACAAAAACCAGTGGCTCATCTTGCTTTATCCCGAATTAACTCGCTGAGAGGCAAGAAAGCGGTCACTTGGAAACAGTAAATTCACTTGTAGATCATATCATGGATCTCAGTGTTAGAGAAGCAGTAGAAGAGAATCTAAAAGTTTGCTGCTGTATGACTTTGTCTAAATTAAACTCCATTATGGCAAAATAAACTGATGACGTAATAACCATAAAAGCTTTGAGCCTTCTAGGCTAGTTACTAAATCAAGTATAGGTGATTTAAATCATGTAATAGCAGCATTTAAACAAATAAATGTATTTAAAACCAGTGGTATTACTTGTGATTCTGATTTGTTTCTTTATTACAAAGAGCTTTGTGACATTGTTGAATAGCAAAGCCATGATGGTAACGATAACAGATTAGATGTAGTAACAGCACTCTTGATATTGAAGACAAAAGCTGATTCTTACCACAATTTCTGTGAAAAGTCCCTTCAATGTCTTTAGTTGTCGATGTCAAACGCTGACAGTGAGAGATTTTTCTCTACATATAACTTAGTTGTGACAGACAAAAGAACAAATATGAAAAGCGAAAATATCACAACTTGTTGTATGCTACAGTTTGGCGATGTCTGATGTGTAATATTTGATTTTATTCATGTTACCTACTGTCTGCTGATTTCAAATAAAATGTTTTATTTTTTAGCTAACTGATGGAATTTAATCATTTCTTTACACTAGGCTAAGGTTTTTGATGGATAGAGTTGACATGAAAAATTAAATACCATGCCGGGATTTGAACCACGAATATCCTGGATTCCATCCACTCGCTCTTACCCATTGAGCTACCATGGACAAAGTGCCGTCCTGACATTAAATTCTCCAGTTGACTCGTATATTTCCCTGGTAGACCACTAGGGGCTCTCGCATTCGAGATGCACTGCTTGTGGCGACTTACTAATGTAAGTACTTGAGTCCCAGGCTTCATCATTTAACTCTTATTATTTTAGTTAATTGATGGAAATTAATCATTTCTTAACACTAGGTTTTTGATAGAGTCAACATGAAAAATTCAATGCCATGATCAGGATTTGAACCACGTAGCTCAATGGGTTAGAGTGACAGGACGGAAGAGTTAAGTGATGAAGCCTGGGACTCAAGTACTTGCGATAGTAAGTCGCCACAAACGGTGTATCTCGAATGCGAGAGCTCCTAGTTGTTTAGCGGAGAAATATACGAGTCAAATGGAGAATTTAATGTCAGGACGGCACGTTGACCATGGTAGTTCAATGGGTTAGAGCGACTGGACGTAAACCAGGAGATCCGTGGTTTAAATCCCGGCCATAACATTGGATTTTTCATGTTGACTCTATCCATAAAATATCTTAATTAGAAAAAAGAGGTTTTAAAAGTTGTGTTACTCTAGTTACCTGTTACTTTTCATTTCACTCGTGTCATTACTCATTAATTCTCCCCGAAAATTTGCGCGAAATTAATGCGAATTTATGGTAAAGTGTTCAGAACAAAACACTACAAATTAAAATTATTATCGCGAATTTTATAAATAATTGTCACCAAAAAATCTTGCCTCTGAGCATCATCTATCTTTTCCATTGGAATGTTGGCTTTCACTACAGTATCCATTACAAATTCAGCTTTTTTTCTTAAGTTTTAACTCTTTTCTATCTTTCTTATAAAACGTCTATCGATGACTGGCGTTTCGCAGCTATTGTGTTTGATTTACGTTTTAAATGTTCTTTATTTTTGAAACGATGTTTTGATACACTGTCTTTTTGCTCCCATTCTATTCGAGCATCACAAACCTTACACATCAAAGTATCAATCTTTCGCCGTCCACCCATCTTTGCAACTAAATACACGCTCTTAGGAATCCTAATTTAAAAGTAAATAATGAGACCCTGAGGGGAAAAATGTGTTCGGAATTTCATGTCCTACGTTCGTATAACTCACTCTTAGTCCTTGACTAATCATTACTTCACTAAATGCAGCATTAATTCGGGTTCTAAGAATATTAAACTGTCCTCCTATTAGAGGTGGATTTTGACATTTCCAACTCTAATGCCCGATTTCACAAATAAATGTTAAAATCGAAGTTAACAAACGTAACGTAACAACTGTCACAGCGCTAACAAAAATGTTAAATTTCTTGCATTTCACAGACTTGTTTTCTGAAAATGTTAACAGACACCTGTTAACGCCAAGAAACTTGTAAATATTACAGCTGTAAAATGAAATGTGTAGAAGGCTATGGATGAGTCGTATTATTTTCTGAACGTACTGCGATGCGCTCTTGTTTTCATTTTTCTCTACACAAGCTGGTAAATGGCGGGTGAACAAATCGTACACAAAAGCCGTCAGCAAATTACTCATCGATGGAGAAAGAATTGTTAATTGAATTGGTGACGAAGTATAAGGATAAGTGGAAAATAAGAGGACGGATGTAGTGAATGTAAAAGAGAAAGGTGTCACGTGGGAAAAAAATTGGAAACGAATTTAATTCAAATGCATGCCTTACTACTAGAAGCACGAAACAACTTCGTCAGTATTACGTAAATTTAAAACGAGGTGCGAAGGACAAGTGATATGAATGTTTGAAGACGGGAGGTGGACAGTGTATTATCCACATAATTCAGTGAATTATAAAATCGCAAAGTTATTAATACTTGAAGCAAAGGCGAGATCGGCATATTCCTTTCGATGCATGTTCTAACTCAGTATTACGTAAATTTGAAACGAGGAGCGAAGAAGGACAAGTGACGAGTGACTTGAACGTTTCAAGACGTGAGTTGGACAGTGTATTATCCACATAATCCAGTGAATTATAAAATCGCAAAGTTATTAATACTTGAAGCAAAGGCGAGATCGGCATATTCCTTTCGATGTATGTTCTAACTCAGTATTACGTAAATTTAAAAAGAGGAGCGAAGAAGGACAAGTGACGAGTGACTTGAACGTTTCAAGACGGGAGGTGGACAGTGTATTATCCACATAATTCAGTGAATTATAAAATCGCAAAGTTATTAATACTTGAAGCAAAGGCGAGATCGGCATATTCCTTTCGAAGCATGTTGTAACCTCTCTTGTACTTCCGCAGTAACCTTCATAGCAACTTGTTTTCACAGTCTATACCTCTGTAGAACATTTTCTTCTGATAGCTCCTCAAAATCATTTCTCCTCATAGGCCGCACTATATTACGAATGTTATTTAGATGTCTTAAATATAGCAAATCGACATCAGCATCTGCGTTCACGCCCGCCATCTTGACTATTTACAATTGTAAGGACTTAACAACAGAAATATGGCTTGTTGGTTTAACAAGAGATCTAACACGAGTGTTAAGCTAACATTTGTTGCTGAAATGCAATTTTTGATATAACTGTTGCTAAAATGGGGTTAAGTCTTAACATTTGATGGTGAAGTCGGCCATAACAGAGCAGCGCTGCAGAAATCTTGTGTAGCTGACAATTTTATTTTATTATTAATTGTAATGCTTAATAGTTCAAAGGAATAAATTTAAGATAAAGTGAAAACTAAATTTTATACTTAAGATCGCTAAATTTCGCAAAATAACAGTATTTCGCTTCATTTTACTCTTAACACAAAAATTCGCTAAAATAATAATAATATTGATTTATTGACCAGCATCATATATATCAGAAATATTGTGTCAAATCGCTTCAATATCGTGTCTGTCGCTTTTTTCATTAATGCGAAAAAGGAGTGCCTCTTATTATTGTGTGCTACATATGGCAAGTGATTATTTCTCTAAGATAGTGATTTTGTGTTATTAGGTTTCTTTCTGATCGTTTGACAGTAAATGTGTGTGGGCAAACGTTTGCTGATCCTTTTATACTGATGAAACGACACAGCTATTACGAAACATTACATTTGATTACTTGAAACCTGTCTGCAATTCCACATAGAACTGTACCCCATCAAATGAATTATTGTAGGTCTAAAAAATGTTGTTTGTGTGAGTGCCAAGCTTCTGCCCTTGTGCCACGCGGCCTTCGGGCTCTTAGGTGTCTCTTTCTAGCCTGGCATAGCCTGCCGCCAGGTAGCAGTGTAATTAACCATTTACCCCCCATGTAGGTGGCAGTTTTAGAAGTAGATGGTGTCCTTCTAATATGTGCTTCATTAAATTATTACAAAGATAACATTATAACTGGATTTTGTTCCTTGATCAGCCACTTTTGAAGAAACCAACCGTTTTTGTTCAAAATTAGATATCTTATTCCTCAAGAATGCATGAAGATAACAGCTTGCTTCTCCTCAGATGAGTAGAGTAACCTATTTCTAACCATTTCGCCAGAATCTATGTAATGTGATACAACGCTTTTTTTAGATAACACTGGGCAACATTGAAAATGCTTAGGGCTTAAAAGTAGTGAATTTACATGTATTTCCATCTGCTGAATTAAAAAATTGCCATAAAAATGATACATTAGCTCTTGTTTTGAAGACAAAGTTATATTTCATTTTTAGAGTGACGATTTTAAATTTGGGGGAATTTTTTGGGTGAGTTGGCACACCTGTCAAATAACAAAACGCAGTAAGAGAGAAATTTGGGAAATTAAGTGATGCAAAAATTAAGAAAGACATTTTTGTCGGACCACAAATAAGAGAAGTTGTAAAAGGATCTTGCATTTGACCAGATTTTGGAGGGGAAAGAAGAGGAAGCTTGGGAAACCTTCAAGGGTGTTTGTTCATTAATTTTTAGGCAACAAAAGAGATGACAACTACAAGCATTTGGTGACAGTGCTCCTTCAACGATACCGTAACCTTGGATGTAACATGTCCCTTAAGATCCATTTTCTCCACTCCCACCTAGACTTTTTCCCTCCTAGTTGTGGAGCTGTTAGTGATGAACATGGGAAGAGATTCCATCAGGACATTTCTGTTATGGAACAAAGATATCAGCGCCGTTGGAACGAAGTAATGCTTGGTCTTTGTATAGGGATTCTACGAAACTCCATCACAAGGGGCAAGCTAAAAGACGACGAATTCAATAGGCCACCACATGATTCCCTTTAGACACGACTATCAGCTAAGTATTTTTCCAGCAATGTAGAACTCTTAGCATGTAATTACCAGTTAAAAAATCAAATGCACTTTCATTGTTGTTAGCATGTATGTAATTAAAATGTAACCTTTTCTCTCAATCCGTTAATATGTAATACTTCCACCTTGTGTATATAATAGAAACTAGAGCTAATAAATTTTTGCATTGTGATATTTGTTTTCCTCACCCAAAAATTATTAGGAATTGTCTCACGAAGTGCTCGAAACATTCAAAAATTATTTTTGTTGCACAGTGTCATGTATGACATGGTGTGACCAAGAAGCTCCGTACTACCGCAAGTAAGCTGAGGGAGGTCTTGTGAACTGAAGTGGCTTCTGGAGGTAAATTAAACAGGCTAACTCACCTTACCCCACAGTATCTGAAGGGTAACTCGTTGTTTTACCTATAATAAGAGGCAAGAGTAAGTGGTGAAAATTATTTATAAAATTCGCATTAATATGTTTTGTGTTTTTACCATAAATTCGCATTAATTTCGCGCAAAATTTCGGGAACAATTAATAAGTAATGACATGGCTGAAATAAAAAGTAACAGGTAATTAGGGTAGCACAACTGTTAAACCCCCTTTTTTCTAAATTAAAATATTTGATTTTATTCATGTTACCTACTGTTTGTTGACTTCAAATAAAATATCAGACATCCCCAAACTGCAGCATACAACAAGTTGTGATATTTTCGCTTTTCATATTTGTTCTTTTGTCTGTCACAACTGAGTTATGTGTAGAGAAAAATCTCTCACTGTCAGCGTTTGACATCGGCAACCAAAGACACTGAAGGGACTTTTCACAGAAATTGCGGTAAGAATCAGCTTTTGTCTTCAATGCCAAGAGTGCTGTTACTGCATCTAATCTGTTATCGTTACTTTCTGGGCCATTATCGTCATTTGTTCCGGCGGGCGCATGAATACTTCACTTGGCGCCGGTTATGCGACCAGCTCATCATGTGACTCGCCAGCGCGCAAGAAAAGAGGCTTCTTCTTCCTTTATAGTTACAGACATGTTGAGACATGTGATGTGCTTCGTTGTGTGGCTGCGTGCAGCTGTTGTTGCAATGAAAGAACCGTTTTAGTTTATCTCAAATATTAAATGTATTGTTGTCTTCTTCATGATTATTCACATAAGAAATGTAGCATGTGCAATAAATTTATCTAGTGATATGAATACAGCTCTATCGAGTACAGTCCACAAAATCAGTTTCCTTGGTTACAGCTAAAATCAAGGTGGTCCTCCGCATTAAATTAAGCACGACACGAACAGTTACCATTATGGCTTTGCTCTTCAACAATGCCACAAAGCTCTTTGTAACAAAGAAGAACAAGCATATCAAGTAATGCCACTGGTTTTAAATACATTTAGTTGTTTAAATGTTGCTATTGCTTGACCTATACTTGATTTAGTAACTAGCCTAGAAGACTCAAACAAATGATCTAAAGCTATTATGGTTATTATATCTTCAGTTTATTTTGCCATATTGGAGTTTAATTTAGACAAAGTGATACGGCAGCAAACTTTTAGATTCTCTTCTACTGCTTCTCTAACACTGGGATCCGTGATATGATCTACAAGTACACTTACTCTGTTTCCAAAGTGACCACTCTCTACTGTTTCACATTTGGCTCTCAGCGAGTTAACTCCGGAAAAAAAAACAAGATGAGTCACAGGATTTTGTTTAGATTGAAATTCTAATAATGAATCTGTTAAGCTTTTCTATGCGGACTACAAATAACAGAAATTTTCTCATTTATCGCTAAAAATATTATTTTCAACAAAAAAAAAAAAGGAAAAATTCGCCAACGTTTGCGAAAACATCGCTAACGACAAAAGCTTTTGCCTCTGCCCATAATCTTCGCAAAAGTTAAAGGCATATGGAGGCGGGCCATACTGCAGACTTCAGTAAGTCCTAAGCTTGCACCTCCTACAACCGCTGCCGAATGTGGTACAAGCATCTAACGCACTTGAACTGAGAACATTGCCTTTAGTCTGGAATTTTTCAGCTCCATTCATTTAAACTTTAGCCTACACGCGGCTAGTGTGGAAGAAATGATTATTTCCATCAATTTACTTTAATAACATAGTGGTTTAGGTATGAAGCCTGGGACTTAGTACTTACAGCACAGTAAGTCGTCACAAAAAGGTGCGTGTCTCATAAGATATGAGAACTCCTAGTGGTCTACCGGGAAACATACGAGTCAGTTGTCATGTCGGCATGTTGGCCATAGTAGCTCAGTGGTTTAACTATGAAGCCTGGGACTTAAGTACTTACAGCATAGTAAGTCACCACAAAAGGTGCGTGTCTCATAGCATATGAGAACCCCTAGTGGTCTACCGGGAAACATACGAGTCAGTTGTCATGTCGGCATGTTGGCTATAGTAGCTCAGTGGTTTAACTATGAAGCCTGGTACTTAAGTACTTACAGCATAGTAAGTCGCCACAAAAGGTGCGTGTCTCATAACATATGAGAACCCCTAGTGGTCTGCCGGGAAATATACGAGTCAGTTGTCATGTCGGCATGTTGGTCATAGTAGCTCAGTGGTTTAACTATGAAGCCTGGGACTTAAGTACTTACAGCATGGTAAGTCGTCACGAAAGGTGCGTGTCTCATAGCATATGAGAACCCCTAGTGGTCTACCGGGAAATATACGAGTCAGTTGTCATGTCGGCATGTTGGTCATAGTAGCTCAGTGGTTTAACTATGAAGCCTGGGACTTAAGTACTTACAGCATAGTAAGTCACCACAAAAGGTGCGTGTCTCATAGCATATGAGAACCCCTAGTGGTCTACCGGGAAACATACGAGTCAGTTGTCATGTCGGCATGTTGGCTATAGTAGCTCAGTGGTTTAACTATGAAGCCTGGTACTTAAGTACTTACAGCATAGTAAGTCGCCACAAAAGGTGCGTGTCTCATAACATATGAGAACCCCTAGTGGTCTACCGGGAAATATACGAGTCAGTTGTCATGTCGGCATGTTGGTCATAGTAGCTCAGTGGTTTAACTATGAAGCCTGGGACTTAAGTACTTACAGCATGGTAAGTCGTCACGAAAGGTACGTGTCTCATAGCATATGAGAACCCCTAGTGGTCTACCGGGAAATATACGAGTCAGTTGTCATGTCGGCATGTTGGCTATAGTAGCTCAGTGATTTAACTATGAAGCCTGGGACTTAAGTACTTACAGCATAGTAAGTCGTCACAAAAGGTGAGTGTCTCATAGCATATGAGAACCCCTAGTGGTCTACCGGGAAATATACGAGTC
>JAUKNK010000090.1:945000-1050000 GCA_030765055.1 Mantis religiosa | reverse complement strand
TCCACAAAGTCACAATATTTCCAAGTAGGATAAGATGTGGGGAAAGGGGAATTTATGAATTATGTGGGGGAAAAGAAAGCATAAAAAACTATGTAACAGAATGTGAGGAGGTTGCAATGTGGAGAAAAAACGTTTTTGAGGAAAAATGGGAGAAAGTAGAGAAGAGGATAGTAGCTATAAAAATGTTAACGGGAAAGGAGGAAAAGAAGTTAAGAAGTATTTGTGAGTTTTTGCAGATAGTAAAAGAAAAATGGATAAGATGTGTAAAGAATATAAGAAAGAAAGTTAGAGGGGAGGAAAGGGGCTAATTAAGTAGCAAGGAGGCATGGAGGTTAAGAGCTACCTGGCAGAGCAGAAGACCAGGGTGTTATGTAGCCAAGGTAGCAAAAAGGTAAAGACAAATAAATGTAAAGAATATAAGAAAGGAAAATTAGAGGGAAGAAAGGGGCTAATTAAGTAACAAAGAGGTATGGAGGTTAAGAGCTACCTGACACAGCAGAAGACCAGGATGTCATGTAGCCAAGGTAGCAACAAGGTAAAGACAAATAAATATAAAGAATATAAGAAAGGAAGATGAGGGGAAGAATGGAACTAATTAAGTAACAAGGAGGCATGGAGATTAAGAGCTACCTGGCAGAGCAAAACACCAGGGTGTCATGTAAGCTAAGGTAGCAACAAGGTAAAGACAAGTAAATGTAAAGAATATAAGAAAGGAAAATTAGAGCGAAGAAAGGGGCTAATTAAGTAACAAGGAGGTATGGAGGTTAAGGTCTACCTGGCAGAGCAGAACAGCAGGATGTCATGTAAGCCAAGGTAGCAACAAGGTAAAGACAAGTAAATGTAAAGAATATAAGAAAGGAAAATTAGAGCGAAGAAAGGGGCTAATTAAGTAACAAGGAGGTATGGAGGTTAAGGTCTACCTGGCAGAGCAGAACAGCAGGATGTCATGTAAGCTAAGGTAGCAACAAGGTAAAGACAAGTAAATGTAAAGAATATAAGAAAGGAAAATTAGAGCGAAGAAAGGGGCTAATTAAGTAACAAAGAGGTATGGAGGTTAAGGTCTACCTGGCAGAGCAGAACAGCAGGATGTCATGTAAGCCAAGGTAGCAACATAGTAAAGACAAATAAATGTAAAGAATATAAGAAAGGAAGATGAGTGGAAGAATGGAACTAATTAAGTAACAAGGAGGCATGGAGATTAAGAGCTACCTGGCAGAGCAAAACACCAGGGTGTCATGTAAGCTAAGGTAGCAACAAGGTAAAGACAAATAAATGTAAAGAATATAAGAAAGGAAAATTAGAGGGAAGAAAGGGGCTAATTAAGTAACAAAGAGGTATGGAGGTTAAGAGCTACCTGACACAGCAGAAGACCGGGGTGTCATGTAAGCCAAGGTAGCAACAAGGTAAAGACAAATAAATGTAAAGAATATAAGAAAGGAAAATTAGAGGGAAGAAAGGGGCTAATTAAGTAACAAAGAGGTATGGAGGTTAAGGTCTACCTGGCAGAGCAGAACAGCAGGATGTCATGTAAGCCAAGGTAGCAACATAGTAAAGACAAATAAATGTAAAGAATATAAGAAAGGAAGATGAGGGGAAGAATGGAACTAATTAAGTAACAAGGAGGCATGGAGATTAAGAGCTACCTGGCAGAGCAAAACACCAGGGTGTCATGTAAGCTAAGGTAGCAACAAGGTAAAGACAAATAAATGTAAAGAATATAAGAAAGGAAAATTAGAGGGAAGAAAGGGGCTAATTAAGTAACAAAGAGGTATGGAGGTTAAGAGCTACCTGGCACAGCAGAAGACCGGGGTGTCATGTAAGCCAAGGTAGCAACAAGGTAAAGACAAATAAATGTAAATAATATAAGAAAGGAAAATTAGAGGGAAGAAAGGGGCTAATTAAGTAGCAAAGAGGTATGGAGGTTAAGAGCTACCTGACACAGCAGAAGACCAGGGTGTCGTGTAAGCCAAGGTAGCAACAAGGTAAAGACAAATAAATATAAAGAATATAAGAAAGGAAGATGAGGGGAAGAATGGAACTAATTAAGTAACAAGGAGGCATGGAGATTAAGAGCTACCTGGCAGAGCAAAACACCAGGGTGTCATGTAAGCTAAGGTAGCAACAAGGTAAAGACAAATAAATGTAAAGAATTTAAGAAAGGAAAATTAGAGCGAAGAAAGGGGCTAATTAAGTAACAAAGAGGTATGGAGGTTAGAAGCTACCTGGCAGAGCAGAACAGCAGTATGTCATGTAAGCCAAGGTAGCAACAAGGTAAAGACAAATAAATGTAAAGAATATAAGAAAGGAAGATGAGGGGAAGAATGGAACTAATTAAGTAACAAGGAGGCATGGAGATTTAGAGCTACCTGGCAGAGCAAAACACCAGGGTGTCGTGTAAGCTAAGGTAGCAACAAGGTAAAGACAAATAAATGTAAAGAATATAAGAAAGGAAAATTAGAGGGAAGAAGGGGACTAATTAAGTAACAAAGAGGTATGGAGGTTAAGAGCTACCTGACACAGCAGAAGACCAGGGTGTCATTTAAGCTAAGGTAGCAACAAGGTAAAGACAAATAAATGTAAAGAATATAAGAAAGGAGGATGAGGGGGAAGAATGGGGCTAATTAAGTAACAAAGAGGTATGGAGGTTAAGAGCTACCTGACACAGCAGAAGACCAGGTTGTCATTTAAGCTACGGTAGCAACAAGGTAAAGACAAATAAATGTAAAGAATATAAGAAAGGAGGATGAGGGGGAAGAATGGGGCTAATTAAGTAACAAGGAGGCATGGAGGTTAAGAGCTACCTGGCAGAGCAAAAGACCAGCGTGTCATTTAAGCTAAGGTAGCAACGAGGTAAAGACAAGTAAATGTAGCCTAAAGCTGTGAATTGTAAAATTTTGGAATATGCACAGTAAATAATTCAATTCAATTGATAAAAAAAGCTGTGGAAGCTTGTGGTGTAAGTAGTGTACACACAATGTCACAAATTAGTAGTGAAGCAGCTTCAATCTCAGATAAAGTGAGCGTGATTTTATTGCAATCCCCGGGAAAGACCCACAAAGTTAGAAAGCGAGTTACTGTGCTTGCTGTGACGTGTGTCAAGGTAAGATTTTCATATTCTAGGAATACTTAACGTGTTTTTCAATTACGGGAAAAGTAGGCGGAACATTTGCTGGCTTGTAAAACGTGGTCTTATGTACAGAACCTGCAACAATACAACTAGGTAAATATTGGTCTATACTGGAGCATTAGGTACATTCCCGTTGGGAACTGGAACCGAACACAAATTCTATATGCATTGCGAGAGACTTAGATACACAAACTACTTTTACATTGGAAAGGTCGAAACGTAAAACATAAACGTTGGTTTGTGTTCTATATGATAGCAGAGTAATGTAACCACAGTTTTGTAATTAATATGTGACATAAATATGGAAATTTTAAAAACGGTACTGCTAGATTAAGTATTTTGGTATTAATTAATGGAAATAAAACATTTCTTCACACTAGCCGTGTATAGGCTAAGGTGGATAGATAGAGTCAAACTGAAAAATTGAACGCCACGACCGGGATTTGAAACACGGATCTCCTGATTTCCGTGCTGTCGCTCTTATCCATTGAGCTACCATGGCCACCTGCCGTCCTGACATTAAATTCTCCACTTGACTCGTGTATTTCCCCGGTAAACCACTAGGGGCACTCGCAGCCGAGACACGCCGTCTGTGGTGAGTTACTATCCTAAGTACTTGAGTCCCAGGCTTCATCATTTAACTCTTATTATTTTAGTTAACTGATGGAAATTAATCATATCTTCACACTAGCCGTATATAGCCGTAAACTGAAAAATGCAACACCATGGCCTGAATATGAACCACGGATCTCCTGGTTTCCGTCCAGTCGCTCTTACCCATTGAGCTACCATGGTCAACGTGCCGTCATGACATTAAATTCTCCAGTTGACTCGTATATTTCCGCAGTAGACCACTAGGAGCTATCGCATTCGAGATACACCGTTTGTGGTGACTTAGTATTGTAAGTACTTGAGTGCCAGGTTTCATCATTTGACTCTTATTATTTTAGTTAATTTACGGAAATTAATCATTTCATTACGCTAGCTATATATAGGCTAACTATATAGGCTAAATAGCCGTATATAGTCGTATATAGACAAACTGAAAAAATTCAATACCATGGCTGAGATTTGAACCACGGATCTCCTGCTTTCCGTCCAGTTGCTCTAACCCATTGAGCTACCATGGCCAAAGTGCTGTCCTGACATTAAATTCTCCATTCGTCTCGCATATTTTCCCGGTAAGAACACAAGGGGCTCTCGAATCCGAGATACACCATGTGTGGCAACTTACTAGCGTAAGTACTTGAGTCCCATGCTTCATCATTTAATTCTTCTTATTTTAGTTAATTGATGGAAATTAATCATTTTTTCACACTAGCTGTATATAGGCTAAAGTTTTTGATAGAGTCAACATGAAAAATTCAATGCCATGGCCGGGATTTGAACCATGGATCTCCTGGTTTCCGTCCAGTCACTGTAACCCATTGAGCTACCATGGTCAACGTGCCGTCCTGGCATTAAATTCTCCATTCGACTTATATATTTTCCCGGTAAGGCCACTAGGGGCTCTCGCATCCATCAAAAACATTAGCCTATATACGGCTAGTATGAAGAAATTATTAATTTCCATCAATTAACTAAAATAATAAAAGTTAAATGATGAAGCCTGGGACTCAAGTACTTACGATAAGTTAGTTAGTTACTAACACTCCCCACATGGCAACCTTGGCCTTCGGGGTAACCTCACCCCACCAAGTGATGACCGGACCCATTTCTCAGGTGGAGGCACCCAGAGGGCGGTGTCCATTACCTCCGATGATAGGGTGATAGTGAAGATGGCGGTGAGGTGAGAGGACCTACAGTTTTTACCGTGGACTCCGAACCACGTTGGGCATAGGGGATACTTCACGTGTGCTAGACAGAGGTGAAGGCGTGGATAGGGCCGACTTAAAATCGCCAACCCCAGAGCCGGGAATCGAACTCGGGACCCTTAGAACGGGAGCCGCGAACTAAACCACCGCGCTACCCCGGCGCCCGTACTTACGATAATAAGTTGCCACAAACAGTGTATCTCAGATGTGAGAGCCCCTAGTGGTCTACTGGGGAAATATATGAGTCAAATGGAGAATTTAATGTCACAAAGGCTCATGGCCTTGGTAGCTCCCTGGGTTAGAGTGACTGGACGGAAACCAGGAGATCCGCGGTACAAATCCCGGCCATGCCATTGAATTTTTCATGTTGACTCAATCAACTTTTGTTGTTAATGTTTTCAATAATTTAATTGCCCACCTCGGTAGCATGGATGTTAGTACGTCTGTCTCACATTCAAGAGGTCCCGAGTTTGGACCCTGGGCTCATTTGAGCATCATTTCACCCATTCCACTCATTGTCCGATATGACTAAACACTGGAGGACATAAATTACAAAACAAATCAAAAAATTAATTTCCTCTCCAATGTGATGGTTATCATTCCAGAAATGAAAAGCAACTGACAATTTTTCTGTTTGTTTACATTTTATTCTCCTTCGGTGTTCTGTTAATCTAGTTCTTAATTTTCTCTTTGTCAAACCAATATAAAATTTGTCACAATCCTCACAATTTATCCTATATATGCCTGATTTTTGTTCTGATGCTATTGTGTTTTTTAAAGGAATATTTAACAACTTCTTGAGTGAATATTTGTTTTGTGGTGCTAGTTTGATGTCATAATCTTTAAATATTCAGTCAAACTTAAGAAATGCCCAAGCATGGAACATAAATGTTTTATATTTCCAGTTTTTATCCATCTTTTGAGGAGTAGTGATCTGTTTTATTTTAAGGCCTGAAGCTTTCCTGACGAGGAATATGCTCAAATTCTTCTCGGGAAGCAAGCCAAATGAAAAGACGATTCATCTCTTCCATCATCAGGATATTTATTAAATGTTATAACCACAAATGCATCACCGGATATATATATATATATATATATATATATATATATATATATATATATAGTTCCAATTTATTATTTTTTGGTTGAATTTATATTGAAGCCATTTTTCTTTGCTGTTTTTAATATATATGTAAATTGCTCATTATATTGTTTTGGATCTAGAGGTATGCTGTTCAGTCTGTGAATCAAGCTTCTAAGAGTTGCTAGTTTATGTGAAAAAGGACTGAAACTATTCGGTCTTATGTACTACGAGGGCTGGTCAATAAAGAATGAGCATAATTTTTTTACGGTCATAATTTTGTGCACTAAAATTCAATATTCTGTTAGCTTAATGTGAAACAAACACGCCGTAGTAGTTTCATTGTTGGTAATCCCGGTTCCCGCTTGTGAGAACCAGGCAAGTTCTGAGTTTTTCAGTATCCCCTACCGCTGCAATGGAGGTAACATCCAGTTAAAGTTGATGTTAGAGGAAGATCAAGAGTTTCTTTCAAACGTAATCACTGCTGTCGAAACTTGGCTACATCATTTTCATCCTGAGAGCAAACAGCAAAGCTCAGTGTGGAAATCTCCTTCATCACCAATCCCCAAAAAAGCAAAAGTGGTTGCTTCTGCTGGGAAAGTTATGGTCATCTCACTCCTTGATATTCATGGAATGGTTTATAAGCATGTTGTACCTTGCACACACATCAGTAACTGGACAATTCTACAGAGATGACAGAAAACATTGCAGGTCCATGTCAGGCGCAAAAGACCACATTTCCGTGAAGCAGGCTGGATGCTGCACCACGATAATACGCGGCCGCCTATTGCCAATGTTGTTGCTGAATATCTTGTAAAAATCAACGTGAAGTGCATCCCTCACCCACCCTATATTCCGGATTAAGCCCCATGTAACTTTTTTCTATTCCCTAACTTGAAGAAATGCCTTCATGGGAGGCATTATCCATCATCAGAGGCAGTGATGAAGGCTGCAGAGGCGATTTTGAAGGATCTCTCCAAAAATGGTTTCCAACATGTCTTTGAAGACTGGCAGAAACGCTGGGACAAGTGCATCGCATTCAGGGGAGACTATTTTGAGAAGGACCACCAAAATTATGAGGATGAGTAAAGGTATGTTATCAAAAAAACACTGTGATCATTCTTTATTGAACAGTCCTTGTAATTATCCATGTGAGTTGGTTTTCTGTAGATTCCAATTTTATATTAACATTTTGTCATATAATCATTAAACCTAAGAAAGGCAATTGATTGTCTTCCTATAATTCAGTTGTGAACTTTAATGTGATGATCTTGTGTATTCAGCAGTTTTAAAGTCAATTAAAAACTTCTGAGGGACTACAGTAAAAATATCGACCTATCTGGCCCAGAATTTAAACATATGTGAACAGGATTTAGTAATGTGTATCTCTAAATTGCTCATATACAGATCTGCTAAGGAATCTGAAAGTGAATTACCCATGGCTAGACCTTTTGTTTTTTTTTATAATATTTGTTACTGAATGTAAATTTCATACTAAAAGACTTATTTAGTCATGCTTTATTAAAATTTAAAATGATACAATTAACAATGCTGTGAAATGAACAAAATTATTTGCAGCCATTGAAGCTACTACACATGCTCTGCTTAGCCAGTGTACTCGATATGTATGCAAACATAACAGCATCACCAATACATGCCCACTGCTAAATGTCCCAAGTAATACTTCTTGTATTATACATACTGCTAAATGTCAATATTCTATGAAAAAGGAAATCAAAATTACTTTTAGAGTAAAAACTAGAATACAAATCTACATTTACATAATATAATTTATTGCAGATAATAGTTCAATATGGTTTGTTTCACTACAATTCCTAAAATGTAATGGAATGAATTGTTTTTCAACAATGCTAACATTATATCATTTCAACTAATTTTGGATGGTGTGCTGTTGTTACACAGTTATTAAGGTGTGTTTTACATACCTAAAAATTTAATTTGCCTTCTACTGAATAAATGCCCACATCCCTTTGCCACATAGTTATAGTTGCCTTCTTTTACTGAATGAAGTAGAGGCATGTGCATGACAATCACCAGTAGATTTTTGTACGTGTACTTAAAGCATCTGCTGATAAAAATGGTGCATGATACCCTAGATGACCGAAAGAGAGATTTTCTCGATGTAGCAAATATCAAATGTTTCTTAAGTTAACACTTGAGAAATGCGACAGAAAATTCTTTGAAAAATATCGTTTGACAGCCCTGGCTCGATGACAGGTTACATTATCATCTTGGTAAAGGAATGTTTCATGATTAGAACCACTAAAATGATCTCTGGCAGTATTGATCACCTTATTTCTAATAATTTTACAGTAACTTAAACCAGTCATAGAGCCTATGCAAACTTTAATTCTTCCCACAACTTTAGAATACATGTAGGTATGTAGAAAACATTGATATGCACAACATAACGCCTTCACTGAAGTTCTTTGTTTCAATTACCTGTTCTTTGTTTAATTCCTCTTCTGATTCCATCCACAGTTTCAGTCTGCTATCCTTACCATACAAATTGAACTTCTTTTCATCTGAGAAAATAACCCTTTTCCAATCCTGGGCAGCTCAATTCTCATGCATTGCTACGTAAAGTTTTCTGTTACTGATATGTATCGTTGTGCGATGTGGCTTCTTCATGCATGTGTTTAACGCGTCTTAAAACTGTCTGGTGTGATACTGATAAACCTAGATCCATCTGAGTCTTAGAAGCAATCTGCCTAGAACTTGCTTTTCTGTCATGTTTTGCCATAACCTTAATTGCCTTGCACATCCGTGGACTGGTGTCACAAATTAGACATAGCAAATTGCTGGTGTTTGCTCAAAATGTTTCCAACAGTTTTATCATCAATGAATTTAATTTAATTTTATGTATATACAAATTGAAAATCCATGTAAAAGCTTTACAGAATTACTCAGTTCATACATAATATTATATCGTAACTTAGAAATATCACTGCGGGCCGTATGCAAATGTATCAAGCGCCACGGTTTGAATTCCCGGATATTGGTGTTGAGGTTTAACACGCTAACAACAGAGGGCAGAGTTTTCTCCTAAAGTTTGAGAGGAAGAACAGAGAGGGCAGTTTTCTCCTGAATTTTGAGAAAAAGCATATAGATGGCAGAACGCAAAACATTACTTTGGCTAACAAAACTCTTTCGTTTTTGTATATGTATCTTGTAGTTGTCACAAAATAGAAGCGTATTAGTAAACAGCTTTATAATGTACAATTCATGAAAATAGCAATACGCTTTATAATGCGGTATTCACAATTTGTGAACGTATAATTATTTCTTACGGCAAACAGAAGTCTCCAAGAAGGGTTATTAAGTGCGGTGCAGCAGTTCTCTCGGCATTCTGAATTTGTAGAGTATCCGTATTGCTGTGGGTCTGTTCATTGCACTAAGAACAGACCTATACAGCTTAATTTTTGGAATTGGGGAGTGTGTGCACTCGCATTACCTCCCCGCACTAAATTTTCCAACTTTTATTACTAAAGTACTTTAATTGTCGTCCTCGTTTACATAATATCCATTACGCTTAGTCTTACTCTTTTTCATATTCTCTGCTTATTATGAAGCTGCCTTTCGTTTCTCTTCTTTGTCCAAGTTGTTTCCACTATTCTTTTGAATTCCACTACAAAAGATCATTGTATTAATCTGTGGTCGTGTGTATCTCGTGCAGAGCTCTGCACTAGTAACTACGTATACGAACAACAGATGGCAGCACCAGAGTTTAGTTATGTTGTTTATAATTTTAAAACGGTAGGAATACAGTATGGAAAGAACAGTTTGAATAGTGTGACACATATTTGATTATATTTTTGATTTCCAAAACTGTATCGACCTTGGGAAAGTAAAATATTAATCAACTTTGTAAGATATCAATAAATATATTCCTCTGAGTTGTTCTTAAAGGCTCTCTACTATAGTATAAGTACACTAACGACGTTCCGTCTGTACACGGTGGGGATTCCGCTTCGAGACACCGAAGAGGAGACATCGCCTTTCGAGAGTTGCCAGCGCTTTGGAGTTAGCAATTGCCGCCATCGGGAGGGACCCTCGGGAAGCTCCCGGCAATTTGCAAATCTCCAGAAGAGAGCAGCAGCAACAGCGTGCGAGCGAGCGACAACCTAATAGAAAACGCCAGAAGCAGCAAGCCTAAGAAATCAGTCAGGAGAAGCACAAGTCCACAGCCAACGCCTTTGGGCGGTTATATAGGCGCACCCAGTGCTCGGCCCTCTGTGCTTCACGCAATTCGCATCCTGTTACTGATAGGTAAGTGTTAGCCTTAAGTAGCTGTAGTGCTGCACCGAAAGGTGCAGGGCAACATGCCCACCCAGAACGCCACCCCTAACCAAACCAATTATCCCGTACAGGATGCTATCCCTAGCACCAGTAGCGGTATTACGCACCAACCTGCCGTGAGCCAGGCTACGGTAGGAATCAAACGGCCTCGCCAACAACGCCAAAAGAGCGGAAAAGGCAAGACCAAACGTTTGGCCATCGACCAACAACAAACCAATCAGGGTTCTTCCCGGGAAACATCTCCGAGCTCAGGTAAATTGGAGAGTGAGCTCTCCCAACACACCTGCCCTACTGAAGCAGGCCCTTTCAACGGAGCTGAGGCTCCACACCTTCATCCATCCACAATGGAAAGCGACTCCGAGGCTAGCTCGTCGAACATCGACACGGATGTCGACGAAGCAGAATTTCAGGAGGTGACTTCTCGGAGGAAGAGAAGAACTGCTTCAGATGTGCCATCTACTGGTGGACCCAGGATTAGGGAGCCACCAAGACGACACATCCCACCTATCATCGTGGATGACTTCAAGGGGCTGGTCGGCTTCCTAAAGGAAGTCATGTCGACTCTCTCGGGGTCATGCCTGGTGAATAGGCGAAAAAGCAGGTTTGTCTTCCAGGCCAAGAGCGTGGAAGACTATCAATTGTTGATCAGGGCTTTTGATAGCAAGTCCGTGCCCTATTTTACCTTCGGCCTTGATAAGGCTCGAGACATACGCCGGGTTATCCGGGGCCTTCCAGTGGATACCTCTGTGGGGGATATTGAGGACGACCTTCGACGTCAGGGCATTTCCCCACGAGTAGTCAAGCAACTCACAAAGCCAGCTCCAGAGGGCCAATCTGGCCCGATCCCAATACCCCTATTTTTAATAATAGTGGAGCGAGCTAAAGTCCCTGAGGGCAAACTGGATGGGGTCAAAACCATCTGTTACCTCAGGGTAACTTTGGAACACGTCAGGAGCCCTGGCGGTCCCCCCCAATGTCACCGTTGCTTAGGGTTTAATCACTCTAGCCACTTCTGCCGCCGTAACCTTCGTTGCTTGAGGTGCGGCGAAGCCCACACAAAGGAGGAGTGTCCGAGGTCCACCACAGAGGTACCTACTTGCGCAAATTGCAAGGGTGAGCATGTGGCATGCTACGGAGGCTGCCCGGTCCGAAAGGCGGTTATAGCCGCCAGAAGGCCGAAGCAGACCGTTAGACCACAACAGGCACCATCAGCACCCACCAGCCGAGGGCAAGGATTACCGCCTTCCAGAAGCACCAGCGATTGGCCAAGGCTCAGAGCTACGGCCAATCAGAGAGAGCCACATCAGAAAGAAGAGGAGAAGGCTACAACACTCGCCCAAGTGGTGCAAAGGCCCCCGAGAGACCCAAATATGTCTCGAGATACACCACACACACGCCAACACACAACACGCAAACAGTCACGGGCCCAGTCGCCACAAACACATACTTCACGACCTAGCGTAGGGAGCGGGCCTGCAGGCGAGCCCCAGGCTGATTACCGGTTGGCGGAGGGGCAAGTGTCCCCCTTGCCACAACGTTAGCCGAGGGATGCACGGGCTGTAGGCAGGCTTGCACCTGCTAGGTCATCCTCTCCAACACCCATCCCCGCAGTTGTTGAGCTAGACTTCTCTCAATTGCTGATGTGGATACAGCAAACTCTGCTGACCCACGGACATCGTTTATGCGAGTTGCTAGTCAAACTCATTTCTGCTCCAGATCCGGCCAGCAAAGTACTAGTCCTCATGGAAGGTCTTACACTCCTGACTTCTGCCATTCCTCGGCCTCAAAATGGGGGATCGGAATAGGTTACGTACCTCTTTCCGATTCGCATTCTGGAATGCTTGTGGTCTGGATGGTCAGGGGAGTGAACTTCTGCACTTTGCTCGGGAGTACGCTCTAGATGCCATCCTCGTCTGTGAAACGCATCTGCGTCCAGATTCCCGTTTCCGAGTCCCGGGCTTTACTTGTTACCGTACGGACCGTCAAGGGCGACCTGGCGGAGGCACGGCGGTGCTCGTGAGGCAAAATGTGGTCCACAAACCTTTCCAACTTCCTCCTCTTCAATCCTTAGAGGCTACGGCAGTGTGTCTTGACCTCGGCGGATCGGAAGTCATGCTGGTATCCATTTACCATCCTCCAGGTAGGTTATTCGTAAGGAACGACTACCAATCCATCCTAGCTCTGCACCCTAGGGTTATCATGGCGGGCGACTTCAATGCCAAGCATGAGCGTTGGCATTGCAGACGCCGAGATGCAAGAGGCAACGAAATAATCCGCCTTATAGATACGGACCCACAACTACAAGTACAGGGTCCATGGCAACCCAGTCATCACCCGCGAGGCGGAGGGCTGGCTTCGGTCATCGACTTCTGTATCACCAAGCATTTCCCATTTCACCTCACTCTCACCTCACTAAACGCACTCCATTCAGATCATAATCCAGTATTGACAGAGATCAATACTAGGGTTGCCAGTCATGACCTCTCGATTCAAACACGAGAGGTCGACTGGGAAGGCGTAAGGAACTGCCTCCGCACCTCCATACCATCAAACCCCAGGATTCAGAGCATCCGCACCCTCGAGGCTGCGGTCTCATCTTTCACCTCCATAGTCACACGAACTGCCAATAATCTGACAGTTTATGCTGACGCTCCTTTACACCCGGATATCCTTCCCCTGGACATCCTCCTACTGATCCGCCGTTCTTGGGCGGCAAGGAGACTCTACCAGCGTCACCGCACGCCGCATAATCGCGCGCTACTTAGACGACTTCGTCGTCAGGTCAGTGTCCGCCTACGGGAGCACAGAGTGCGAGCGGGGGAGGACACAATGGCCAGGTTGCGTGTAGAGGAAGGCGACGTGTGGAGGATTGCAAAGACTCTCAGAAACCGCCGAGGTCAATACCACTCCCCATTGCAGGGTACACGGGGTCTGGCCTATGATCCTAAATCCAAGGCAGATGTATTTGCGGATTACCTTGAGCGTACTATGTGCCCCAGAGAAAACCCCCAGGACGATATCTTTTCGGAACGTGTCCGACGGGAGGTACGTTGATATTTTCGCCGACCCCCGGAGGATGCGGACCGACTACCCATAGTCCGTCCTAGTGAAGTCCAAGGCGCTCTGCAGCGACTCAAACCTAAGAAGGCGGCGGGACCTGATGGGCTTACCCCACTCATGCTCCGTCATCTTCCTTTCAACGCCGTGCTGTTCTTGACAAAGGTCTTCAATATGTGCCTAGCTCTCGGTCACTTTCCACGCGAGTGGAGGGAGGCCAGAGTGATCTGCATATTGAAGCCAAGAAAGGACCCGGTGCACCCTTCCAATTACCGTTCCATCAGTCTGCTATCCACGCTCTCGAAAGTCTTCGAGAGGATCATTCTCACCCGTTTGTCCCCAGTATTGGGCGACTTTCAAGCCATACCTGCCTATCAATTTGGATTTCGTCCGGGGCACTCGACAGTCCAACAGCTGCTGCGAGTCGTGGAGACGGCTGCCCTGGGTTTCCAGGAACAGGCGTTCACGGCAGCAGTGTCTTTGGACGTCGAGAAGGCTTTCTCTACAACCTGGCACACTGGACTCCTTCACAAGCTTATCCACCTGGGCCTACCAAACCAATTAATCAACATCTTACACAGCTTTCTAAAACATCGCACTTTTAAAGTCACAGTTGCGGGGAAAACATCTACTCTCAGACCCATGAGAGGCGGAGTCCCAGAAGGCTCTGTATTATCTCCCACACTATTTAGTGTATACATGGCAGACTTCCCAACCGAGCCGCGCGTCGAAATGGCACAATATGCTGACGACGTGCTGCTCTTCTGCAAAGACAGACATATTCGCAGAGCCTTCAACCCAATACAAAGACACCTCCGTCTCACACAAGAGTGGTGCAGGCGTTGGCGGATGTCCGTTAACCCGGACAAAAGCCACGCTATCCTATTCACCAAGCGCCACACCCCCGCAGACTGCCCGGATTTCCATTTTAGAGGCCGAAGAATAGAATGGGTACCTTCTATCAAATATCTGGGAGTAGAGCTAGACAAGGGTCTGACTTTCCGTCGACACATCAGGGAACTATCGGCGAGGGTTCAGGGAGCTATTGCTTCCCTGTATCCTATGCTGGGTTCCCGATCGATGCCAGTCCGCGTAAAGCTATACCTTTTTCGAGCTCTTATAGTCCCGTTGATGCTATATGCCTGCGAGGTCTGGGGCATGGCCGCAGATTCTTGGCTGGCATATCTTCAACGCGCTCAGAATAGAGGACTTAGGTCCATCTATTCAGTAGGCCGATTCTTCCCAGTAAGGTTCCTCCATGAAGCCTCGGGTCTTCCATACGTGTAAGATGAAATTAGACGCCGGGCTACCAAATTATACGCACAATTACCCTTGCACAGAAGTGCCCTGGTTCGGTCTCTTGGTGATTATGATCCCACAAGACGTCGTCGCCGACTATTCCGGGTCCCCCGCATGGCTTGCGGGCATCCGAGGTAACCACGGAGCATCTCCAGCAGCAGCAAAAGCTGAGCTCCCATAATCTACCAAGAGTTGTTGGTCTCAAAATTCAGTCAAAATTCATTTCAAACTAAAATAAAATAAAATTCTTTTCTACGTCAGGGTGCTAGTGATAGCATTCTATCCTTTTAGAGGAGTCAATAGACTACCTCATATGCATTCCACCATCCTCAAATAAAAACAGTCATCCTAACCCATCCCGTAAAGAAAATCCTATCTGTGGTTAAACCCTATCCTGGGTGGGCACACAGCAACAATCTTTCAGGCTAACACAAGCCTACCAGTAACTACGAGCGAGTGAGCGAGCGAGAGCGTCTGTACACATATTCGTAGCACATTTATGAATTTTTGTAACAGGAAAAGGCTTATTCAGTCTAATCCCGCAATCTAAAACACACAAATAGTTTGCTTTTCCACATGGCATGTGTGGCGCTGTGACCTGTTCCGTTCTCTTCAAGAGCCTCCTGATCCTTCCAGCGTAGAGCTGGGCGTCCCACATCTCTCTTTCCTTTCGGCATATAATCTAAAACTCTTCTTGGAAGTCGTTCCACGTCCATCCTTAAAATATGATTTTTCCATTCATTTTTGTTCTTTATTATTTTACTGTTTAAATTAAAAATCAGAAGCTCTTTTTTTAATATTTCGTTTCTGACGTGGTCTATTCGTTTATAACCTGCCACTCTTCTCAAAAATCTCATCTCTGCCGATTCTAGCTGTTTGCGCTGGTTCTTTGCCAGTGTCCATATTTCGGAACCGTATGTTAACGTAGGGACTGACATTATCTTATAAAATTTCATCTGTGTTTCCTTTCTTGTTTTCCTGTTTAGCGTTCTTATTATTGTCCCACATATTTGATTTAATCTGTTTAATTTCACCTCCATATCCTTTTTGTTATTTGCTACTGTGTAGCCTAGATAGTTAAAACTATTAACCTATTATATTATTTTATTGTTTATAACTATTTTTGCTCTTATTTTGTTCTTTCCTCTAAAAGCCATTACTTTAGTTTTGTGTTCTGGGATTGAAAGGTTATATGTTTCCGCTATGTTGTTTAAACTATATACTGCTCTTTGCACGTCATCTTCTGAGTGGGATATTATCACTTGATCATCAGCAAATAATACTGTATTTAAAATTATGTTTCCATTCAGTATATTTTGTTTTATACTTTGCTGCCATTCTTGTACCAAATTATCAATATAGATATTAAAGAGTATAGGCGATAGAGGGCATCCTTGTCGTACTCCTTTATTTATGTCCAATGCTTCTGTTTTCCTTCCATTCTTTATTATTGTTATTGTAGTGTTTTTATACATACCTTGTACAGTCCCTATTAAATGTGATGGTATTCCACAATTTTCCATCGCTATCCAAAGTTTATCGCTTAAAACAGAAACGAAAGCTTTAACATAGTCAACAAAAGCATAAATGTGTCAACATTAAATTCCTTGTGTTTTCCAATTAGTTGTTAAATTATAAATATACTATCCGTGCATGATCTTCCTTTTCTAAATCTGTTTTGGGCTTCATGAAGCCGCGCTTCTGCATTTTATATATATAATAACAAGAACAACAATAACATGTAAAAGAATTCCCGATGGATGATATTTCGGAACACCGGCGGTGCTTATATCATGCGTTGTTGAGAACAATGTGTATATTTGAATATTCTGCAAGTCGACAATCCCATAATGCCAGTTAACGTTAACTTACGAATGCCTCCTTGAACTGCTAAGTCACTCAGTTCAGAACTGCCAGCTAGTCTAAGTCAAAATTCGCTAAATCTTATAATTAAAGGTCACTAGATTTTTTTTGATAATTTATGTCCTCCAAAGTTAAGTCACATCGGACGATGAATGGAATGGGTGAAATGATGCTCAAATGAGCCCAGGGTCCATAGAGCTTAGAGTTACCCGGTATTCGTCTTGCAGGATAAAGGAAAACCCAGGAAAAACCTTATTCAGGTAATTCACCCTGACCGCCACCCTACCGCCACGCTACCGGTCAGTAGAATGTCGCCAAATCACCGTATATTCTGTGTATAATTAATTACATGTATAGATGTAATATTAAATAATTTGAAAGTAAACTTCAGCACCTTAATATGAAGAAAACCCTAACATAATTTCAGCAATACAGTATATCCATCGGTCGCAATTATTGGACCAGTAAAAGTGATCATCAAGTGAATCCCCCCAACTAAACAAAGATGTACATACTTATTTTACTCGCAGACAAAATGACTTTTTTCTGAGTTCATTTAGGAGTACCTTTGGTAATGAAAATATAATTAATGCAGGTTCTAAATATGTTAATGTACTACCAACAGATCTAAAGCGATTATCTGATATAAAACTATTTAACAAAGGACTCAAGAAATATCTACTAACACACTGCTTTAAAATTCACAGGAATTTTTAAACAACAGTACTAATTAGTCTTAAACACATTAACGAAGATGTAGTTATGCTACGCATTTAAAGTGTCATTTTTGTTCTGAAATGGTTATAACTTCCATAAATTTAGAAGTATTGTGAATTTGTGGGTTCGTAGAATTTGTTTATTTGCGTAGAAATCCACTCACAGTAGCAGTATTACATCACATACACAATCTACCAAGGTCGATGATCACAACAACAGCTGTTTACTACTCGACTGACTCTTGGCGAGTTGTCGCTCACTTAAATACCTCATTGATAAATTCGAGAGATTTCTGGAACAAACAAGAAATCGACTGTTCTCTGTCAATCAAGATATCACTAGAATTTTCTATACGGGAAACTTTATCCGTGCCGGCAAGTCCTTTATCTCGCACTATCTATAACTGCTTCTGCAAGCTCTTTATGTCGTGAAAAACGGACTCGCGACAATATCCTGGTTATGTAGTTTTCTTCTTTGTTAACTGGTTGTTTTGTTATCAATGATGCGCAACAATTATTTGTATTCAATCATATAACTTACACCTGGTTTTGTGTGCATCATTTGAAATTCTTATTCTTGTTATTATTATTTTATCATAATTATTAATTATTAATATTGATGTGTCTAATACCTCTAACTGTATCATTGTAATTATTTGTATCTTATCCATTATAATTGCTTGTGACGTGATCTTCAATAACACCAACTGTGTATATTGTATGATTGAAACTAAACTAAACTAAATTAATATTTTAGCTTTGACAATACTTTATTGACTAAAACGCGTTCGAATGCGGAAAGGAGGTGACTGCGATTACAAAATGTACCAGTTCTTTAAACGGTTTTGTGGCAATCTTCTTGTATCCAGAACTCCATTGCCCTGTGGTCAAGCCAAAAGTTTGAATCATCTAGAATTGTCTCTAAATCATTGGGAATATCTTTGAAATTCTGTCGCTAAACGTCATCAAAAGAAAACCACATCTAGCAACAAGTCGGCAGAGTTGGCAACAGGGTGTGTCGTTGCACAGTTGTATGACTTCTGCTGTTGCATTCAGTGTCGCAACAGTTATCGAGTTCTGCGCTTGGTGGAGTTAGTGTCACATAGGGCGAGTTTTCCTCACGTTTCAGGTAGCAGTATTATCCAATTAGCCCCTCTGAAAGGACTGTAAACTTTCAATAAGGTCACCGGCGTCTTAATGTCTTCTTAAACTGACGACAAAACCATTAAATTCACGCGCGACTTCATTGAAAAGATGCATTCCTTTTTTGTTGTTGGGTATTTTACGTCCCCCAACGTCAAGACATATCCGACGATGAATGAAACGGATGATATCATGCTCAAATGAGCCGGTGTCCATAGAGGTTAGAGTTACGTGACGTTCGTCTTTCAGGATAAGGGAAAACCCCGGAAAAACCTTATCCAGGTAACTCAGCCTGACCGAGATTCGAACTGGGGAGCTCTTGAACGTGAGGCAGACACACATTTCTTTCAGTTTGCCTTACTCATATAGTAAAATATTGATATTATTTTTTTAATTCTCTAACATTTACTAACCTTTATTCGTTCTCAATAAAATATAAAATACAGCAGGCTGTGGTTTGGTATTTTTAATGTTATTTTTTATACAACAGTTTAGCGATTTTTAATTTAAAATCCCGTAATCCAGAATGATAGAAATGTCATTGATTTTAATATGCGATAATATACAATTTATAACAAAAATGAGATCCCATTAGGTACAAAGTAAGTCAGTGTCTAGTATTATGTAAACAAATTAACAGGCGTACTGAAAAAACTAATGTAAATACGTCAACAAAAACTAATAGCAAATATTGGCAAACTTGAGACAAATACTTAAGTAGATTAATGGAAATTAATCATTTCATCACACTAGCCGTACACAGGCTGAGGTATTGACGGCCGGGATTTGAACCACGGATCTACCAGTCGCTCTTGAGCTACCATGGCCAATTTGCCGTCATGACATTAAATTCTCCATTTGACTTGTATGTTTTCCGGTAGACCACTAGGGGTTCTCATATGCTATGAGACACGCACCTTTTGTGACGACTTACTGTGCTGTAAGTACTTAAGTCCCAGGCTTCATAGTTAAACCACTGAGCTACTATGACCAACATGCCGACATGACAACTGACTCGTATGTTTCCCGGTAGACCACTAGGGGTTCTCATATGCTATAAGACACGCACCTTTTGTGACGACTTACTATGCTGTAAGTACTTACGTCCCAGGCTTCATAGTTAAACCACTGAGCTACTATGCCAACATGCCGACATGACAACTGACTCGTATGTTTCCTGGTAGACCACTACGGGTTCTCATATGCTATGAGACACGCACCTTTTGTGGCGACTTACTATGCTGTAAGTACTTAAGTCCCAGGCTGCATAGTTAAACCACTGAGCTACTATGACCAACATACCGACATGACAACTGACTCTTATGTTTCCCGGTAGACCACTAGGGGTTCTCATATGCTATGAGACACGCACCTCTTGTAGCGACTTACTATGCTGCAAGTACTTAAGTCCCAGGCTTCATAGTTAAACCACTGAGCTACTATGACCAACATGCCGACATGACAACTGACTCGTATGTTTCCCGGTAGACCACTAGGGGTTCTCATATGCTATGAGACACGCACCTTTTGTGACGACTTACTATGCTGTAAGTACTTAAGTCCCAGGCTTCATAGTTAAACCACTGAGCTACTATGACCAACATACTGGCATGACAACTGACTCGTATGTTTCCCGGTAGACCACTAGGGGTTCTCATATGCTATGAGACACGCACCTCTTGTGGCGACTTACTATGCTGTAAGTACTTAAGTCCCAGGCTTCATAGTTAAACCACTGAGCTACTATGACCAACATGCCCACATGACAACTGACTCGTATGTTTCCCGGTAGACCACTAGGGGTTCTCATATGCTATGAGACAGGCACCTTTTGTGGCAACTTACTATGCTGTAAGTACTTAAGTCCCAGACTTCATAGTTAAACCACTGAGCTACTATAACCAACATGCCAACATGACAACTGACTCGTATGTTTCCCGGTAGACCACTAGGGGTTCTCATATGCTATAAGACACGCACCTTTTGTGACGACTTACTATGCTGTAAGTACTTAAGTCCCAGACTTTATAGTTAAACCACTGAGCTACTATGACCAACATGCCGACATGACAACTGACTCGTATGTTTCCCGGTAGACCACTAGGGGTTCTCATTTGCTATGAGACACGCACCTTTTGTGAAGACTTACTATGCTGTAAGTACTTAAGTCCCAGGCTTCATAGTTAAACCACTGAACTACTATGACCAACATGCCGACATGACAACTGACTCGTATGTTTCCCGGTAGACCACTAGGGGTTCTCATATGCTATGAGACACGCACCTCTTGTAGCGACTTACTATGCTGTAAGTACCTAAGTCCCAGACTTCATAGTTAAATCACTGAACTACTATGACCAACATGCCGACATGACAACTGACTCGTATGTTTCCCGGTAGACCACTAGGGGTTCTCATATGCTATGAGACACTCACCTTTTGTGGCGACTTACTATGCTGTAAGTACTTAAGTCCCAGGCTTCATAGTTAAACCACTGAGCTACTATGACCAACATGCCGACATGACAACTGACTCGTATGTTTCCCGGTAGACCACTAGGGGTTCTCATATGCTATGAGACACGCACCTCTTGTAGCGACTTACTATGCTGTAAGTACTTAAGTCCCAGGCTTCATAGTTAAACCACTGAACTACTATGACCAACATGCCGACATGACAACTGACTCGTATGTTTCCCGGTAGACCACTAGGGGTTCTCATATGCTATGAGACAGGCACCTTTTGTGGCGACTTACTATGCTGTAAGTACTTAAGTCCCAGACTTCATAGTTAAACCACTGAGCTACTATAACCAACATGCCAACATGACAACTGACTCGTATGTTTCCCGGTAGACCACTAGGGGTTCTCATATGCTATAAGACACGCACCTTTTGTGACGACTTACTATGCTGTAAGTACTTAGGTCCCAGACTTCATAGTTAAACCACTGAGCTACTATGACCAACATGCCGACATGACAACTGACTCGTATGTTTCCCGGTAGACCACTAGGGGTTCTCATTTGCTATGAGACACGCACCTTTTGTGAAGACTTACTATGCTGTAAGTACTTAAGTCCCAGGCTTCATAGTTAAACCACTGAACTACTATGACCAACATGCCGACATGACAACTGACTCGTATGTTTCCCGGTAGACCACTAGGGGTTCTCATATGCTATGAGACACGCACCTCTTGTAGCGACTTACTATGCTGTAAGTACCTAAGTCCCAGACTTCATAGTTAAATCACTGAACTACTATGACCAACATGCCGACATGACAACTGACTCGTATGTTTCCCGGTAGACCACTAGGGGTTCTCATATGCTATGAGACACTCGCCTTTTGTGGCGACTTACTATGCTGTAAGTACTTAAGTCCCAGGCTTCATAGTTAAACCACTGAGCTACTATGACCAACATGCCGACATGACAACTGACTCGTATGTTTCCCGGTAGACCACTAGGGGTTCTCATATGCTATGAGACACGCACCTCTTGTAGCGACTTACTATGCTGTAAGTACTTAAGTCCCAGGCTTCATAGTTAAACCACTGAACTACTATGACCAACATGCCGACATGACAACTGACTCGTATGTTTCCCGGTAGACCACTAGGGGTTCTCATATGCTATGAGACACGCACCTCTTGTAGCGACTTACTATGCTGTAAGTACTTAAGTCCCAGGCTTCATAGTTAAATCACTGAGCTACTATGACCAACATGCCGACATGACAACTGACTCATATGTTTCCCGGTAGACCACTAGGGGTTCTCATATGCTATGAGACACGCACCTTTTGTGGCGACTTACTATGCTGTAAGTACCTAAGTCCCAGGCTTCATAGTTAAACCACTATGTTATTCAGGTAATCATTTCTTATACACTAGCCGTGTATAGGCTAAGGTTTCAATGAACAGAGCCAGACTGAAAAATTCAGTGGTCTAACGGAAAACATACTGGTCAGTTAGAGAATTTAATGTCATGTTGGCATGTTGACCATAGTAGCTCAATGGTAAAAGGGCAACCGCACGGAAAGCGGGAGATTCGTGGTTTCAATCCCGGCTATGACTGTGAATTTTTCAGTCTGGCTCTATTCATTCAGTAGCTATAGACTTAATTCAGAAATTTGCCATTTCAGTTCCGGACAAAGTTTGGGACTGATATTTAGAGATAGAGGAAAGCTTCAGATAACCTACATAAAATCAACTATAAGGGGCTGTTTAACCACTGGGTAACATAACCTCCAAATTGGATTTAAAGGCAATGATTTTCAATTTAGCTGGTTACCTCTGAGCATAAACATTTTAAATGTAAGAGAATGAGGTGGAATGGAAACCACTAAGGCAGATTCCGCCCGCAGTTGTCCTGCAACAGCAGGAAGCCAGTGCAGGTCTTGCAATTCGCAGGACAGAAATAACTTTGGAAAGTGGTAGTGGCAAACAAGCATCAGATATCTCGGCGGGCTTTGCCCCGCTGTCCTCTTTTAATAAGTTCCCTCCCCAGTTATCTCTGGGTTACATGGATGCCGCTTTGCGATTTCAACAACTCCATGATATAATCCTATAGAAGAGCCTGCCTGATGTCTATCAAAGAAACTTAGAAATAATACTAACAATAACAATAATAATACCAATACACAAGTGCTATTTTTTCATAGTTTTGAATGAGATAATTAAAATTTTTTGATTGTGCTTCAAGTACAAGCATACAAATACGTTCAAACTCTAACAAAAAGCACATATTATAATCTAAAAGTTAGGATATATATTTTGGACACCTTAGTAACAAAGGTCAAATTAATTCCGATGAAGTAAATATTTGTTATTAAAATATTTGCTAATAATGTGCTTAATGCAGAAATTCTTAAAGTTCTGTGTTATGTTTCCTAGTGTCTTAATTCAGGTGGCACCACAGGTGGTGGGTAGTGCTGACTCTGAAGTGAGATTTTATTTTGAACCTTTGGCTACCCTCGTATTTGCTAGCTATGGGGAGAGAGCAAAGCTTGCAAAAACAAACCCAGTTAGGGAGGTAGATCCCGGCAGTCTCTGTGTTATAATGCCCGAGATTTAAGGGTATGTATGACTGAAATTTTCAAATTCTGAACTAATAATGCTAGCTTTTTCAAATTTACACCATAGGTGTAGTATAATGTAAACATGTTACAACCTAAATTTAAACCATTTTTCTCCAGCAGTTTAGAAATAATGATAAATTTTGTATGTTTTTGTTACGTCTCTAAAGAAGTCCCTTGCGACAAAATATTTTGAATTTTGGTCTAATATTTTAACCCTATGTTCATAATACACATACTTTTTGAAATTGCTCTGGGTTTTTCTGTGTCTCCTTTAGTTTAGGTCAAAAAAAGTTTTTAATTTACAAATTTTTTTTTGTCTAAAAACTGTATGTTTTGTGTTTGAAAATTAAAAATATATGCTTATATACATTTCATAATAAAACCTAGGGCAATTTCCATTCCTCATGATATTCTGAACCTGTGTAGGAAATTTCATGAATGTAGTACAAAAACTGCATCGCAAGGAGCATTTTACAGGAAGAAAAATGCTGAAAATATGAACATTGAGAAAACAGCGATTAAAGATTTGATTACATAGCTCACAGGCTGATAGGTTGGACCCTCAGATTTCTTTTTCCTCTCCTCTGTTGCTGCTTTTACCACCTTTTTCTTCTTTAGATGTTGCTTTTCTTCTGCACAACTTCGCTTCTTGCTTTGCAGGATACGAGTCTGATCTCGCTGCACTGAAGTTTTCCTTGCTGAGTCTACTACACTTTCACCTCTGATATTTTGCTGCAGCTCCAATGACTTAAGACTACCCATGTTAAACTCACTGATGCTTTTAATAACAGCAAGATCCAATTTTTGTTTTGATATGAAAACTTCCTTTGGGCACTCATTCCATATGACATGATGCAAAGATTCATTGGCATTCTGTGTTTTTCCTGTTTTGCACCTCTCTAGTAATGTTGTAAAAGCCAGCCTCTGATATATTGGCAACATTTTAGGAACTATTTTGTCTGAAAGCCTTATTTTTCTTTTCTTGAATTGAAAATTTAAGAACGGAAAACAGACAAAGAATGTGGATGTAGGCAAAAGAGGGCGTGACTCTAACAGAGTTTAAAGGCCACCGACATTTAAATAAGCATTTAAAAATGGCGTTCGGAGGCAAATTATGCATTTTTCACATTCGGGAATGTCTAAATTATTTTATAGAATTAAAATAAAAAAGAAGTCGTTATTTTCACGATTTTCATGAAATTTCAGTCATACATACCCTTAACTTGGCACTTTGTGCACTATCGTTTGTCTAGCACGGGGGCTGGGTTTCTTCCCTTGAAATGGTCAGTCCCTATTGTATGCTGTGGTATGAGGGTAAGCACAAGTAGGCATCAATGGTGAAGTATCGGTTGTTAACGTGTTGGAAACGTGAAAAAAGTTTAGAAGTTGAACATTTTGTAATTTTTTTAAACATGCTACTGGTAATAGTGCTAGTGTCTTCGTTAGTTCTAGGAGGCGTAGGAAGAAAGAAATGCTACAAGGGCTGTTCAATAAAGAATGATCACATTCTTCTTGACAACGTGCCGTTACTCATCCCCATAATTTTGATGGTCCTTCTCAAAATAGTCTCCCCTGAATGCGATGTACTTGTCCCAGCGGTTCTGCCAGACTTCAAAGACATGCTGGAAACCATTTTTGAGAGATCCTTCAAAATCGCCTCCGCAGCCTTCACCACTGCTTCTGCTGATGGATAATGCCTACCACGAAGGCGTTTCTTCAAGTTAGGGAATATAAAAAAGCCACATGGGGCTAAATCCGGACTATAGGGAGGGTGAGGTATGCACTTCACGTTGATTTTTGCAAGATATTCAGCAACAACATTGGCAATATGCGGCCGCGCATTATCATGGTACAGCATCCAGCCTGCTTCACGAAAAAGTGGTCTTTTGCGCCTAATATGGACTTGCAATGTTTTCAGGACATTCTTGTAGTATTGTCCAGTTACTGATGTGTGTGCAGGTACAACATGCTGATAAACCATTCCATGAATATCAAAGTATGAGATGACCATATCTTTCCCAGCAAAAGCTACCACTTTTTCATGTTTGGGGGGTTGGTGATAAAGGAGATTTCCACACTGAGCTTTGCCGTTTGCTCTCAGGATCAAAATGATGTAGCCAAGTTTCATCAGCAGTGGTTTCATTTGAAAGTAACTCCGGATCTTCCTCTAACATCAACTTTAACTGCATGCAGAACTGCATGCGAATGTCTTTTTGTTCGTGAATCAACAGTCTTGGAACCCATCGCGCACAAACACGTCTATGTGTAATGTTTCTGTCACCAACGTGTGGGTGACACTCAATGAAATGTTGAGTATTTCAGAAAATAATCTTAAGGTAATTCGTCTCTCTCTCACAATGGCAGCAGCAGTGTTGATGTTTTCTTCCGTAAGAGCAGTAACTGGAGCACCGGGTCCACCTTCATTTGAAATTAATTGTCTCCCCTCTTTAAACATTTTAAACCACCTTCGAGCTGTGCTGTAGGGAAGAACAGACTCTCCATAGGCCTCCTGTAACATTGTATAGGCCTCGACTGAAGATTTGTTGAGACGAAAGCAGAATTTCCAAGCCACATGTTGTTCCACGCGTGTTACCTCCATTGCAGCGGTAGGCGATACTGAACATATCTGAACTTGCCTGGTTCTCACAGGCGGGAAACAGGAGTACCAACAATGAAACTACTACGGCGTGTTTGTTTCACATAAGGCTAGCAGAATATAAGATTGAATTTTTTGGCGAAAAATTATGACAGTAAAAAATTATAATCATTCTTTATTGAACAGCGCTCGTGTATGATCATATGGTAGGGAAATTGTGATTAAGGTCCATACATTATTTACAGACGAATGCAAGGTCCTAAAATGGGGAGAGCTAACTATATCTGTATCGAGCATAATTCAAAAGACTGCTGCAGTTACAGTGTTTCATCTCGTGCTGTTAAAATAATACTTAAATAAGAAAATGAAGTGCAAGTGTTAATTCTATAGAGACTACTGGTAAAAAACGTCCGAATGCAAAACCCACAAATACAGCAATAGACTGTTTTTGCCCCGCTTCAATAAGTCAATCTATTTATTCACTCTATCGGATTGATTAATCAAATGAAATGCATCAAATGAAATTTAGATTTGTAAATAACTCACGCGGAGGAAGGTTTCTGATGGAACGGCCAACTGTCGTTGCAAAAAGATACGCGTTTCTAAGAAAAAATGAAAGAGGTAAGGACTTTCGGTGCCCCTACTATTTACTTAGATGAAACCTGTATCAATACAAATCATACGAAAAACAAATTACGAAAAAGCGAAGAGGACGATTTTGAATTTCACAACGCATCCCAATAGGCAAATGACAGCGTTTTCTTACACGCGGGGAGCTCGACATGTTTCATTCCCTACGCTCTTCTGAGCTTTAAATCAAAATCAAGCAAAGACTATAATGACGAAATGGATAGTGAAACATTTAAAATTTGGTTTATTAATCAGTTGTTACCCAACATTCCCCCAATAGTGCTATAGTAACAGACAAGCATCTTATCGTGCTACTCAAATCAACAAGGCTCCAATATCGTCATCACTTAAATCAGTAATGCAATCATGGCTTCATGACAATAATATTGAGTTTGATCCGCGTTCCTCCAAAGATGAACTTTACGAATTAATACAGCTGAAAAAATACTATCTCAAAATTTATGAAAAAGTTCGCATAGCTCAAATACACGACCACACTGAATACGTCTACCTCCGATCATTGTGATTTAAATGCTATAGAGCTTATATGGTCACAGATAAAAAATTATGTCCCAAAACACAACATATCATTTAAGCATAGTGACGTAAAAGTGTTGTTTGATAGTGTAGTAGGTAAAGTGTCCGAACAAATCTGGCGAGGAGCTTGTGAACATGTTGAAAATACGAGGGCTATCCAGAAAGTAGATTACGTTTTGGAATAAAAAGTAAACAAAGTATAGGAAACAAATTTTATTATATACAGATGAAAGCCACACTCAAATACTACTTTTCGACATAGTCACCATTCAAATTAAGGCATCTATCGTAGCGATGTACGAGCTTGGAAATTCCTTCGTCGAAAAATTCGGCCGCCTGCGCCTTCAACAACTTCGTTACCTCTTCTTGCAGCTGTGCGTCGTCATCAAAACGCTGCATAGCCAGCCACTTCTTCATTGCTGGGAATAGGTGGAAGTCGCTCGGTGCCAGGTCGGGACTGTACGGCGGATGAGGAAACAACTCCCACTTAAAAGATTCAAGAACTTCACGAGTGACATTTGCCGTGTGGGGCCGGGCGTTGTCGTGAATCAACAAGATCTTAGAGCTCAACATTCCTCTGCGCTTGTTTTGAATGGCTCTTCTGAGTTTTTGGAGAGTTTGGCAATACCTTTGAGAGTTTATTGTAGTGCCTCTTTCCAGGAAGTCCACCAAAATCACACCTTTTCTGTCCCAAAAAACAGTCGCCATCATCTTCCTTGCCGACATTGTTTGCATGCATTTCTTGGGTTTTTGGGGAGAACTTGTGTGCCCCCACTGCATTGATTGCAATTTCGTTTCACAGTTCACGTGTTTCACACATGTTTCGTCACCAGTAACGATGCGATCGAGTAAAGAGTCACCATCCTTATGGTAAACGTCCAAAAAGTTCAACGCTGCAGCCATTCGCTGATTTTTGTGGTCCTCTGTCAAGATTTTTGGAATCCATCTTGCACAAAACTTGTGGTAACCAAGCTTTTCGCTGATGATTTCGTGCAACAAACTTCGCGAAATTTGTGGAAAACTCAAAGAAAGTTCCGTTATTGTGAACCTTCGATTTTCACGGACTTTAGCATCGACTTTTTCGACAAGTTCGGCAGTCACTATGCTGGGTCTCCCACTTCGATCTTCGTCGTGAACATTGGTTCGGCCATTTTTAAATCTGATGACCCACTGACGCACTCCACCTTCAGTGATAATGTTGTCCCCATACACTTCACAAAGCTGCCGATAGATTTCTATCGGTTTACAGTTTTTTGCAGTCAGAAACCTTATTACTGCACGCACCTCGCAGCTCGCGGGATTTTCAATTAACGCAGACATTTCAAACCGTCACAGTATCTGAACGGAGCACAGCACGAACCTCTCACTAGCACGGCTAGATGCCGACTGAGCTGCGCAACGCTCTGACCCCAAGATGGCCGCGCTAGCCCCGCCCCTAGCGGAAACAGACGAAAACTTAATCTACTTTCTGGATAGCCCTCGTATAAAACAGTTCTATTGGGAGATAGATGGATTAATAGATAAAATTAGTGATAGTTTCATAACTAATGGAAATTAATTATTCTTTCACACTGGCCGTGTGTAGGCTAAATTGTGGAAACGTAGAGTCAGACTGAAAAATTCAATGCCATAGCCGGGATTTGAACCACGGATTTTCTGGTTTCCGTCCAGCCGCACTACCATTGTGCTACTATGGCCAACGTGCCGATATGACATTAAATTCTCCAATTGACTCGTATTTTCCCGGTAAACCACTTAGGAGTTCTCATAAACACATGAGACAACTGCCTTAATGGCGACTTACTATATTGTAAGTACTTTAAGGCCCGGGCTTTATAGTTAACCACTATTAGGTCAATTAATGGAAATTAATTATTCTTTCACACTGGCCGTGTGTAGGCTAAATTGTGGAAACGTAGAGTCAGACTGAAAAATTCAATGCCATAGCCGGGATTTGAACCACGGATTTTCTGGTTTCCGTCCAGCCGCACTACCATTGTGCTACTATGGCCAACGTGCCGATATGACATTAAATTCTCCAATTGACTCGTATTTTCCCGGTAAACCACTTAGGAGTTCTCATAAACACATGAGACAACTGCCTTAATGGCGACTTACTATATTGTAAGTACTTTAAGGCCCGGGCTTTATAGTTAACCACTATTAGGTCAATTAATGGAAATTAATTATTCTTTCACACTGGCCGTGTGTAGGCTAAATTGTGGAAACGTAGAGTCAGACTGAAAAATTCAATGCCATAGCCGGGATTTGAACCACGGATTTTCTGGTTTCCGTCCAGCCGCACTACCATTGTGCTACTATGGCCAACGTGCCGATATGACATTAAATTCTCCAATTGACTCGTATTTTCCCGGTAAACCACTTAGGAGTTCTCATAAACACATGAGACAACTGCCTTAATGGCGACTTACTATATTGTAAGTACTTTAAGGCCCGGGCTTTATAGTTAACCACTATTAGGTCAATTAATGGAAATTAATTATTCTTTCACACTGGCCGTGTGTAGGCTAAATTGTGGAAACGTAGAGTCAGACTGAAAAATTCAATGCCATAGCCGGGATTTGAACCACGGATTTTCTGGTTTCCGTCCAGCCGCACTACCATTGTGCTACTATGGCCAACGTGCCGATATGACATTAAATTCTCCAATTGACTCGTATTTTCCCGGTAAACCACTTAGGAGTTCTCATAAACACATGAGACAACTGCCTTAATGGCGACTTACTATATTGTAAGTACTTTAAGGCCCGGGCTTTATAGTTAACCACTATTAGGTCAATTAATGGAAATTAATTATTCTTTCACACTGGCCGTGTGTAGGCTAAATTGTGGAAACGTAGAGTCAGACTGAAAAATTCAATGCCATAGCCGGGATTTGAACCACGGATTTTCTGGTTTCCGTCCAGCCGCACTACCATTGTGCTACTATGGCCAACGTGCCGATATGACATTAAATTCTCCAATTGACTCGTATTTTCCCGGTAAACCACTTAGGAGTTCTCATAAACACATGAGACAACTGCCTTAATGGCGACTTACTATATTGTAAGTACTTTAAGGCCCGGGCTTTATAGTTAACCACTATTAGGTCAATTAATGGAAATTAATTATTCTTTCACACTGGCCGTGTGTAGGCTAAATTGTGGAAACGTAGAGTCAGACTGAAAAATTCAATGCCATAGCCGGGATTTGAACCACGGATTTTCTGGTTTCCGTCCAGCCGCACTACCATTGTGCTACTATGGCCAACGTGCCGATATGACATTAAATTCTCCAATTGACTCGTATTTTCCCGGTAAACCACTTAGGAGTTCTCATAAACACATGAGACAACTGCCTTAATGGCGACTTACTATATTGTAAGTACTTTAAGGCCCGGGCTTTATAGTTAACCACTATTAGGTCAATTAATGGAAATTAATTATTCTTTCACACTGGCCGTGTGTAGGCTAAATTGTGGAAACGTAGAGTCAGACTGAAAAATTCAATGCCATAGCCGGGATTTGAACCACGGATTTTCTGGTTTCCGTCCAGCCGCACTACCATTGTGCTACTATGGCCAACGTGCCGATATGACATTAAATTCTCCAATTGACTCGTATTTTCCCGGTAAACCACTTAGGAGTTCTTATAGTAAGTCGCCATTAAGGCAGTTGTCTCATGTGTTTATGAGAACTCCTAAGTGGTTTACCGGGAAAATACGAGTCAATTGGAGAATTTAATGTCATATCGGCACGTTGGCCATAGTAGCACAATGGTAGTGCGGCTGGACGGAAACCAGAAAATCCGTGGTTCAAATCCCGGCTATGGCATTGAATTTTTCAGTCTGACTCTACGTTTCCACAATTTAGCCTACACACGGCCAGTGTGAAAGAATAATTAATTTCCATTAATTGACCTAATAGTGGTTAACTATAAAGCCCGGGCCTTAAAGTACTTACAATATAGTAAGTCGCCATTAAGGCAGTTGTCTCATGTGTTTATGAGAACTCCTAAGTGGTTTACCGGGAAAATACGAGTCAATTGGAGAATTTAATGTCATATCGGCACGTTGGCCATAGTAGCACAATGGTAGTGCGGCTGGACGGAAACCAGAAAATCCGTGGTTCAAATCCCGGCTATGGCATTGAATTTTTCAGTCTGACTCTACGTTTCCACAATTTAGCCTACACACGGCCAGTGTGAAAGAATAATTAATTTCCATTAATTGACCTAATAGTGGTTAACTATAAAGCCCGGGCCTTAAAGTACTTACAATATAGTAAGTCGCCATTAAGGCAGTTGTCTCATGTGTTTATGAGAACTCCTAAGTGGTTTACCGGGAAAATACGAGTCAATTGGAGAATTTAATGTCATATCGGCACGTTGGCCATAGTAGCACAATGGTAGTGCGGCTGGACGGAAACCAGAAAATCCGTGGTTCAAATCCCGGCTATGGCATTGAATTTTTCAGTCTGACTCTACGTTTCCACAATTTAGCCTACACACGGCCAGTGTGAAAGAATAATTAATTTCCATTAATTGACCTAATAGTGGTTAACTATAAAGCCCGGGCCTTAAAGTACTTACAATATAGTAAGTCGCCATTAAGGCAGTTGTCTCATGTGTTTATGAGAACTCCTAAGTGGTTTACCGGGAAAATACGAGTCAATTGGAGAATTTAATGTCATATCGGCACGTTGGCCATAGTAGCACAATGGTAGTGCGGCTGGACGGAAACCAGAAAATCCGTGGTTCAAATCCCGGCTATGGCATTGAATTTTTCAGTCTGACTCTACGTTTCCACAATTTAGCCTACACACGGCCAGTGTGAAAGAATAATTAATTTCCATTAATTGACCTAATAGTGGTTAACTATAAAGCCCGGGCCTTAAAGTACTTACAATATAGTAAGTCGCCATTAAGGCAGTTGTCTCATGTGTTTATGAGAACTCCTAAGTGGTTTACCGGGAAAATACGAGTCAATTGGAGAATTTAATGTCATATCGGCACGTTGGCCATAGTAGCACAATGGTAGTGCGGCTGGACGGAAACCAGAAAATCCGTGGTTCAAATCCCGGCTATGGCATTGAATTTTTCAGTCTGACTCTACGTTTCCACAATTTAGCCTACACACGGCCAGTGTGAAAGAATAATTAATTTCCATTAATTGACCTAATAGTGGTTAACTATAAAGCCCGGGCCTTAAAGTACTTACAATATAGTAAGTCGCCATTAAGGCAGTTGTCTCATGTGTTTATGAGAACTCCTAAGTGGTTTACCGGGAAAATACGAGTCAATTGGAGAATTTAATGTCATATCGGCACGTTGGCCATAGTAGCACAATGGTAGTGCGGCTGGACGGAAACCAGAAAATCCGTGGTTCAAATCCCGGCTATGGCATTGAATTTTTCAGTCTGACTCTACGTTTCCACAATTTAGCCTACACACGGCCAGTGTGAAAGAATAATTAATTTCCATTAATTGACCTAATAGTGGTTAACTATAAAGCCCGGGCCTTAAAGTACTTACAATATAGTAAGTCGCCATTAAGGCAGTTGTCTCATGTGTTTATGAGAACTCCTAAGTGGTTTACCGGGAAAATACGAGTCAATTGGAGAATTTAATGTCATATCGGCACGTTGGCCATAGTAGCACAATGGTAGTGCGGCTGGACGGAAACCAGAAAATCCGTGGTTCAAATCCCGGCTATGGCATTGAATTTTTCAGTCTGACTCTACGTTTCCACAATTTAGCCTACACACGGCCAGTGTGAAAGAATAATTAATTTCCATTAATTGACCTAATAGTGGTTAACTATAAAGCCCGGGCCTTAAAGTACTTACAATATAGTAAGTCGCCATTAAGGCAGTTGTCTCATGTGTTTATGAGAACTCCTAAGTGGTTTACCGGGAAAATACGAGTCAATTGGAGAATTTAATGTCATATCGGCACGTTGGCCATAGTAGCACAATGGTAGTGCGGCTGGACGGAAACCAGAAAATCCGTGGTTCAAATCCCGGCTATGGCATTGAATTTTTCAGTCTGACTCTACGTTTCCACAATTTAGCCTACACACGGCCAGTGTGAAAGAATAATTAATTTCCATTAATTGACCTAATAGTGGTTAACTATAAAGCCCGGGCCTTAAAGTACTTACAATATAGTAAGTCGCCATTAAGGCAGTTGTCTCATGTGTTTATGAGAACTCCTAAGTGGTTTACCGGGAAAATACGAGTCAATTGGAGAATTTAATGTCATATCGGCACGTTGGCCATAGTAGCACAATGGTAGTGCGGCTGGACGGAAACCAGAAAATCCGTGGTTCAAATCCCGGCTATGGCATTGAATTTTTCAGTCTGACTCTACGTTTCCACAGTTTCATAACTAATTTAGAAGATTTAATTAGATTAATTTAGAAGATTCAGATAGTGAACATGAGGAAAATTTTGAAATTTCTCACAGTAAAGAAGGAGAAGAGAAACCAAATTTGGAAGACGAAGAAGTATCATCCGACACTGATGTGTCTGCTCTGCCTGACTGGCCATAAAAGAGGGGCGGGTTAGAAAGAAATGGTGAGGACGTATTTCTTTCTCTTTCTACAAACCAGGGGCCAAGTTAAATCTCATGCATTATAGTGTATGTGTGTGTGAGAGAGAACACGTCTCTGTCAGCTAGACTACTTTTATTGCCCGCCTCTGTAGCGTGGTGGTAGCGTGTCTGTCTCATATTCAAGCCGAGTCCAAATCTTTGTCAGGACCACATATCAGAATAAGCTTTTTCCGGGAGGTTCCCTTATCCTGAATGATGAATTTCTGGTAACTCTATGCTGTATGCACCCTGGACTCATTAGTACATCATTTCACTCATTTCATTTATCGCCCGATATAACTTAACCTTGGAGGACGTTAATGAGAAGAAAAACAAAGACTGATTTTAACAGCAAGAAATGTAATGCTGATAGAAATACCTTCTAATTATTGTCTTATACAATATGTACATTAATTCAACACACTTTCAACCAAAATTGTAGCATAGTTTTGTAACAATTCCAAATGTTCAACTAACTCTTATAATAAAAATTTAAATTGCAAAAGTAACTACCATCAACAATCGCAAGCAAATCATTATTGATGCATATAACTCTGATAAGGAACATATTGTCGCGAGGCGCTTGTTATTTGGCGAGAGAGAGAGAGAGAAGCGGGTAGTGAAAGAGACAGATAGCGTCCAAGCCACGCCCGCGGACCGATGGGGCCTGGGCACTTGCCGAGACAGGGTAAGAGAGCAACAGAGGGAGAAAAAGACAGAGATAGCCTAGACGTTCTCGCTTCACCACGAAAGTCCATGTAGCTTCGGGAGCTTTCGAGAAACTTGAGCATCTTTCGAGAAATACCGGCCCTCGTAGCCATGGTCGCTGGAGCGTATGTCTCTAGCGTTCCATCGCGTATAGGGTTGTGGGTTCGAGTCCCGACTTGGGCATGGGTGTTTATGGGTATAGTGAATATGCGTGAAACTAAGGAAAAGAGATAATAAAATAAACGGAAATAGTGAAAAAACTGTTAAAAAAAGGAAAAAAAGGAAAAAAAAGAAACGATGGTTCGGTTATAAAAGCGGCTGGACTGGACTGGACAGTCAGTGTGCAGTGAGAGCTGCTAGAGAGTGGTCAAAGATTAGTTTTCATGCAGTGTGTGTGTGTGTGTGTGTGTGTGTGTGTGTGTGTGTGTGTGTGGACATTTAAACTGTATCGAAATGCAAATTGAGAACTGATAATCGTGTAGTGGTTTGAAAGTGAATTATTTTGTTTGTTTACTGTGGTGAAGCTACGAGAGACAGTGTTTGTATATGTTACGTCATTCTGCTGCAAAGGGCTGTACAAACTGTCCTTCTAGGAAATAAAGAGCATTTTGAATTTCCGCAAACTTGACTCTTAATTTTACGAACCCACAGTCACAATATTGTGACTTTGTGGGTTCGTGAAATGAAAAGTCCAATTACACCACTCAACAATGTCCTTTATTTCTACCGACTTACAGTTTAACACTTGCCAATTACACCAAATTACGTGCTGCACACAATTACAATTCACCAGTTCGTCCGTTACAATTTCACTGCACTCGTAATTACGTAAGCTCCGGTACACATTCACAGTTACGTACAGTCTTCCGTTGCACAATCCTTTCGTTCATTAACACGTCACTGACTAACACTGCCTTCTTACACCAAGAACTGTCCTCACTCACACACACTAACCAACTGACTGACTGACTGACTGACTAGCTGCAGCCCTTTTTATAGGCATCTCGCCGTCTTCTAGACGTTTCCAGATGATGAAAGATCCCGTAATTTCTGGAACCAGGTGGAAGAGAAACAGACCGCACAATTATGTTTCTTTCCCCAGTCGTCCCTGTCACCACTATAAGACAAACGAGGGGAGGGCGTAGCTAACATTGACCTCCCCCGTCTTCCGCTCCCAGCTGCTTTCACAGGGTGTTCCAGCGTTCCCGTTACACTGCTCCCTCCTCAAAGCTGTTCGCCCCGAACAGCCCCATCGTAGCGTGCGAGGCGGTCCAGGTGTACCACCAGCATCTGCCCGGAGTCTGAGCCAGAAGTAGCGCTGCCGTAGTTTGTGAATCATTCGGATTCGCTCCCAGGTGTCCTCCTGAAGTACCGGCGTGCACTTCCTCCAAGACTTCCGGGACCTTGCTCAGGGGAAGTACCAACTGTCCTCTCTGCGCCTTCCCATCGGGTGACTCCCATACCCGGAACAGCACGCCCACTCTGGTCTTCAACGAGTCCCATTGGGCCCAGTGCGACTTGTAGGTGGCGCTCCTCGGTGCGATGTCCTCCCAGGTTGGCCTCGTCCCTGCCTCCACTTCCCTCAAGAGTGGCCCCAAGTCTGCGTCCGCCAGCTGCTCCCTCCTCAGGCCTGCGCTATCCCAGCCTTCAGCAGGCACTGCCACAACTACTCGGACTGCTGCGGCACGCTCCTTCTCTTCCACTCTTGTGCGCTCATGGCCGTCCTGGATCTGCGGTAGGACACCTCCAATGTAATGGTCGCTAGCGTCGGTGTCCACAATGAAGGCGCCACCCGGTTGTGGGAAACCCAAAATTGGAGCACTGCACAGGGTCCCCTTTGGGTGCTGGAAAGCGTCTTCGGCGTCCTCCGTCCACACATAAGGCCGGTTTTCCTCCGTCAGGCGGGTGAGGGGCTTTGCGATGTTGTCGGCCTTTTCCTCTAAATCATTAAGGCGGTCGTCTACTTGACCCTTCCGCTTGCCCAGATTCGTGACGTCATCCCTCACGCCGGCCAACCGTTCCTCAAACTTGGCGGCGAGAGCCTCGTTCGCCACCTTCATTTCGGTAGCCAGACGGTCATTCGCTGCTCTCATTTCCGTGGTTAACTCGGCCTTAATTTGTTGCATCTTCTCGGTGATGTTGCCCCTAGCCGTCCTGATTAGTTTCAGTTCCGCGGCCAGGTTATTTCTAGTCTCCAGCATCTCTGTTAATTCGGCCCGCATTTCTTCCATCTTCCTGGTGATGTTGTCTTTAGCCGTCTTCATTTCTTCCAGTTCCGCTAAAATCTTTTCTAATGCTGCCTCCATCGTTGTAATGTTCGGTGATGTTGTTTTCCCGCTTCCTGACACCAGTGTGACTTTGTGGGTTCGTGAAATGAAAAGTCCAATTACACCACTCAACAATGTCCTTTATTTCTACCGACTTACAGTTTAACACTTGCCAATTACACCAAATTACGTGCTGCACACAATTACAATTCACCAGTTCGTCCGTTACAATTTCACTGCACTCGTAATTACGTAAGCTCCGGTACACATTCACAGTTACGTACAGTCTTCCGTTGCACAATCCTTTCATTCATTAACACGTCACTGACTAACACTGCCTTCTTACACCAAGAACTGTCCTCACTCACACACACTAACCAACTGACTGACTGACTAGCTGCAGCCCTTTTTATAGGCATCTCGCCGTCTTCTAGACGTTTCCAGATGATGAAAGATCCCGTAATTTCTGGAACCAGGTGGAAGAGAAACAGACCGCACAATTATGTTTCTTTCCCCAGTCGTCCCTGTCACCACTATAAGACAAACGAGGGGAGGGCGTAGCTAACATTGACCTCCCCCGTCTTCCGCTCCCAGCTGCTTTCACAGGGTGTTCCAGCGTTCCCGTTACAATATGGTTCATTTATAGGATCATAATACCTGACCCCATTGTGCCAAATTTATTTGCAGGTTGAGAAGCTGTCCTCATGTTTTAGCGTCAACGAATTTGTTTAGACAGTTCAAGAAATTCGGATACTTGCGTAATAATGGATGTGAAATGGGGTCAAAACATTTTGAAAGCAATACAGTAGTCCATATTTCATGTAAGGTTCCAAAACTCAAGTAATCGAAATGTTGTCTGGACTATACAAAAAATGTAACAGACTAAATACGAGATGGCAAAACAAATCGGCTCAATAAATTTAACAAAATCCCAATTTTAAAGAGTATCCTGGATCTGGGTAGCAGATTTTAAACACTTTTCAAAGGTGAAGTGAAACTATAATCCATCTCAACCTAGTTTAATCCTGCTGTAATCATCTGGGTGGAAAGAGAGACAGAGACAGAGATATAGGGACAGAAAACGGTTAAGCTGTTGATTGGTTTAGCAAACTTAATTGGCGTTTTCTTTTATTTGCATGCGTACGATAAATCCGTCCTTTAAGTACAGTACTGTAAGTAGTTTTCTGATCACTGCTCTGTGAGAGCTAATTTCGGAGAGAGAAAAGTATGCAACTGTTTTATTCTCATAAACGTAATAGCCTCACATTTTATCTTTTGCTTCACATACCACAAAGATGTGTTCTGGGCTCGAGAGTCCTGAAAGAAATATTTGCTACAGATATATACATAATAGTATGCTGTGTACAGATTAGACAGAAGACAGGTGAAATTATATACACCTTTAACTTATTGTGTTAAATTAAGCTGCATTTTATTTAACAATTACTAAAAGACACTGCTATTATATAATATTTTTGTATTTCTATACCAGGCAGCTCTCTCACAACGAGGTCTGTATCGAGTTGAATGCTGATTAAGATGTTATTGTTTATAGTGTGGAGTTGCTTCTGATATTTAACACTGTATTTCTTGTACATCTCGCGTACCTTTCAAGCCCAAGAACACATATATCCGCAATTTAAAATCAGTAAGTTTTTCATCATGGAGCAGGCTGGTGCTGCAGCCGAAATAAAACACAATCGAGGCAAACCTTTAAAAATTGGCAAGAGGCAAATGATCTCGCATTGTTTTGTGGTGCTTAAAGAAAGAAATCCGGAATCGTCTATAAAAAGTATTGAGAAAGAAACTGATGATCTTCTTGGTGATCTTCTCTAAGAACACCGGGAAATCGCACAAATGCAAACAGTGCGTGGAGAAATACGTCGATTTTACGTAAAGGCTATACGCAGTAAAGTTTATGATTATTTTTTTTTTTCAGAAATAAACCGCCGACTCTAAATAAGGCTTTGCATGTGGTAAATTCTGACACAGACTTGCCAAATTTTTCACAAAGTACACTCCATCTATATATTGGATTGAAATTTCAAACGTGAGGAAGGAATCAGTTATAGTGGACAGAAAAGATCTGCGCCAAATCAAAAGTTTGCGTAGGAATCCGATTAAAGGTAACCATTATGTTACTGCATGATTCTATTAATATTCCAACTCATAGATTTAATAAATTAATGTGTAACCCAATTCTATTGAGTGTCTAGAAGTTAGCGCTGCTATATATACTGCTAGTGTTGTAAAACTTAGGTGCGTGCATGTAGCGTCTAAGACGTGGCGAGTTGAGTCAGCTCCGCCTTGTTGTTTACAGCAGGATTAAACTAGCGTGAGACAGAGTATAGAAGGCAGAATTATTAAAGAGCAATATAAGACCCAACTACAACTGAAGAAATTTCAGTAATGAGGAACAGCAAAAGAACTGTCAGAATTACCAACCGAACAGAATGGCTCAGGCAGTAACGTCTTTGGAGCACATTTTGGTTGTCCTGGATTCGATGCCTATGGGTGACCTTTCTGACCCATGATTTTCCCAAGGTTGCCAGGCCAATTTTGGGAAGGTTAAATGGGTAGATTCCGCAATTTTTAATTTTTCAATCATGTTAATGTATGCAAAAAAATTCTGAGCCAAAATTACCACTTACTAAAGAGATTGGCAGGCAAGAATTGAGAAAGTACTACACAAACTTTAAACACTTTTTACAAGATGTATATTAAACCAACACTTAAATATTGTTAAGAGATTAATATCTCTAACTGCAAATATAGAAGAAAAACTTAATATTCTGCAAAATCAAATCTTTCGTCTAGTAACTGGAGCTGTCAAAATTACCCTAGTGCTTGCTCTGCAAATTTTAACGAATAATCCAAAACTTGATCTTGACTTTGAAAAAGCAGCCATCAAAAATATAAAAATTAATCAGACTCCCTTATAATGACGGGGAAAAAAGAAAATCACAAGTAAACTTAAAAGTTATGCGAAGTTGTGATACCGAAATTATGGTTTGACAGAAGCAGTCATGATAGATGTCGAAGGAATGTTGGTTCTTTGTGACGACCAAGGCCAAGGTCAGTTCAGTTGGGGAAAGTGTTGTAACAATGCCATGAATGAAAGGAGCAGTGTCCTTAGAAGGTTTCTAAAGGAATTTTCACTTGACGTATATGAATAGGGAATTCTTTGGATCGTTTACAATGGCGACCAAAACAGCCACAAAAGGACTTTGTTTGTTTAAAAGTGTTTTGAAAAGGGAAGGTTAGAGATATATACACGCACGCAGTTGTGGTTAAAGCAGTCGTCGGTGTGTAGCCGATATGGCTATATCGCGGCTAGGAAGCCATTATAAACATTTATCGGCGTGTAGTCGATATGAGGAGAGGAGTCTGAGACGTGAAGCCTATTAGAGCGGTTAACTTATTCTGTATTGAATATTTGTCGGGTCATCAAAATTTTTCGAGAAATAAAACTATTAGTATTCAATAATTCTAAACCGCGATTGGTAACCCTCGGTCGGCAGCTTCCATTTTGAGGTTAGAAAAGAAGCAGTGAATAAATAATTTGGAGACGGGCATTCCAGTGTTGTAAAATTTCCTTCTCACACCCATCCACGCATACCCTGAGAGAAACCTCATTGCTCGCCGACTTCTGTGTACACTCATATAATAACTGTATCAAACTGGCGCACAACGTGGAGCTGTGGTAACCTGTGATCGCCATCATTATAGTTACAGTTGTCTTAGCAAACTCAAAGAAATCAAGCAAACATTAAAACTTCCTTACTTAAAAGAAAACTTATAAACAAGTATAAACCCTTTGGAACTGTTTGATACTGAAATCTCTCTACACTTAGTTGTAGAAGCTACGAAATCTGTAATCTCTTCATGAGTCCTGAAACAAATGACACTAGGATATCTTACCAATGAATGGCTACATGTTTACACTGACGGTTCCGGCTTGCCAAGTAATAGTGGTATTGCCCTGGTGCAATATGCCCACTTTTCTCTTTCTACAAAAGATTAAGTTGAAATGCTACAAGTTTTGATGGAGAAATTTCGGCTATCCTTCAGAGCTTACAACTCTAATCATATATATAAATTTGAAAAATGTGTAATATTATCTGACTCTAAAGAAACTATATCCATTACATCTGATATAACACCAAAAACCTACTTTTTTCAATTTACGTCCTCCAACGTTGTCGATGAATGCAATGGGTGAAATGATGCTCAAAAGAGCCCAAAGTCCACAGAGCTTAGAGTTACCCGACATAGGGGAGATGCGCCCAGTACCGCACGGTGTCAGTATCTCGTAGTTGCCGATAGATAGTAGAAGCTCATGGTGTGTATTTAGACAAACAACTACCTTTGTTACCAACGCAAACTTTTCCCTCCTCTTTGAACGTTGAATCAGAAGTTATTGTTCAGAGAAGTCGTGTAATCTCTGTTTCATATAACCTTGCCCCGCTGACATGTATTACTCCGCGTGCAGCTACCTTCCCCCTCACCCTAATTGGCTAATGCTTTCGCGCGATAGGCCATAGGTGGTGCCTTCCTGTCACATTTACTGTCCGGCCGTTGTATCTCCGGCTCTGACGTTTTGCGACTGTAAAAGGTGGAAGGGGAAACCTAATAGTACCAACATACAGTAATGAGCAATTGAAAACATATCCTCAAAATTATCTTTAGAATGAAAATATAGGACTATATTAACTTTAAAACACTGAAATACAATTTACAATTTCATCATAATGCAAGATATTTATTACAGCTCCACTCTATTCGAATATTTCATTCACACCTTTCACACACACACTAACTGCATCTGTTGGTAGTACTGGGAGTCTCTACATCCGGTGTCGTGGCCAGGAAGTTAAAATTGTCTGCTAGCGCCAATCAGCATTGTCGCTGCTAGGCGTGGCTCCCGAACCCAACACCGTGTTGCCAGCTTAAATTTGTTTGAGCCACGTGGCCTAAAAGCGGCTTGCACTGGTGAACTTTCTTTGGTATATTTTTCGTACGTGAATTCCGATGTTTAGTGTTCGTAAGTCCTATTATTATCGCTATTATAATAATATGGCTACTGGTTCGTGAAATATGCAAATACATGAAATATTTAAAATAAGCATTGTTCCTCTGCTTGAAATTCCCGCTAAAGAACTGGCAACAGCCTGCTTCCCCCTCTCGAGAAATGTCAGAGCCGGAGATAGAACGGCCGAACTATAAAAACCATACAAATAAGAATGTAAAGGCATGCAAAAATACAAGTTTATAATAAAACTTAGCAAGTTGATACTGAATGAATGAGCAATGAAACTGAAACAAGTCTATAAGGAAAGGCCTTCGGCCTTTTCCACTAGGATATTTTAAACCTGCACACATACCTTGCAAAATGCTTGTCTTTCAGTCTTAAAAGTCGTGACTCGCCATACTTTACTTTTCGTGTGTTCTTCGTTCACCCGTCTCATCAAGGTAGTATATTTTGCGACTTGTATTCCGGTACAGTCTGATTCTCCTTAAAGAAGGTCTTCGCCTCACAGCAATATCGCCTCTGTCTCTTGACACATTTTTCTTGCCTCTTTTCTCATTCACAAACCCCAGCTGTATAAGCAATCTACACCGACTAGATCTGCTGAAATTTGGTAAATCTGTATCCTCATTTACAGCAGACGAAATGTTATTTATATTAGGGAGTTCGTTTCTAAAGAAAAAACTATGCACATGATCATGCACAGCACTTATCACAAACTTATCGCATTCTCCGAGCAAGCGCATTTGTTTATTCCTGCTTTTGCCTGGAGTGGTAAGTTTTCCTTTTGTCTCAATTTCACGTCGTGATGTTTCTACGGACCTAACACTCACACCTGTAAGTTCAGAGCACAGCTGTTCGACTTCTCTCACTGAAAAAGACGGATTCTTCTCTGTGAGTGCATTAAACACATGCTCCGCAATTCTTTTTTCGCCGCTTTGTAAAGATTTACCCTTGCGATGCTTCAGCGAAAAACTGGCGGTAGACTCTGCCATTATACATATAATAAGTACATGCGCAATAAACGACCAATAAAATAATTTAACTCTCGTACTCGGGACAGCACACCTTCGAATGGCAAATCCAGTTAAAAACAAGGTCAGTGATAAGTCATATAAACAAATATGTCACCACTACCGCAAAAGCACGTGTCATCTGTAAGGCGGACTTGAAAGCAAAGAAACCTCCTCTTTACTTCGTTTAAGAATTTACATGCATTTCAGATAAATGAACTCTATTGAGTAATATATTTAATTCAGTTACGAAAATATAAATTTGACAATTCTCTTCCAACATATAAATATATATCACCATGTTAAATAACGAACTAATTTTTACCGCACAACAGTCTGTAGCACAACAGCAGCCAATGAGAGGGGACTAGGTCACGTGACTGTTAAGAGATACGGAGCAAGCTGATGTGAAACAAAGATTAGTGAACTAGAGCTGTGCTGTTAATAACTTGCTAACATTGCTGCTGCCTTGTCCGGTGAAGAACTAAGTAAGTATTTGTACTCATATGATTTGGTGTTAAGTAGACTATACAAACACAAAATACAGTGTCGCTTTAAAAGAATCGGGCCGTGATATGACGTAATATATACGTACGTGTGAGTTGCTCAGTACCGTACGATAGCAATTTTCCCAGTACCGTACGTGAACTTGCACTGATATTGGATTAATCTTTGTTTATAGGCATTCCTGTAAACATGGAGGCCAGAAAGAAAGTAAAATGGTTAGAAGAGAATATGAAACAAGCAATAAAGAATATGATAGAAACATAAATGAGCGTGAGGAAAGCAATATATATTGCTGAAACTTTAACTCACTCTGTATAAGTTGATGTTGCAGGAAAAGGTACAAAACAGAAAAACTAACCAACAGCAAAGAGACACAAGACTAACATTAATAAAACTATAAATAGAGAACCTAGCTCTAACTCTGTGCCAACAGAAAGTGGAAACAGTGAGGAGCTTTAGAAGACTAAAAGAAAATTAAATTTTGGAACCAAAACCAGTGTCGATTGAAGTGTTCTAACAGAGTGTATCATTTGCTTAGAAATCACAGACGAGGCTTGGGTTCAGTGTGTATCGTGCAAGAGTTGAACACATATTGAATGTACAGGGCAAGAGAACATTGATTTTTATAGTTGTGATCACTGTGTTTAAAAATTGTTTCATTAGTTCTAAGACATTTTATTTTGTTGTGATAATCTCTAGAGAACGTCTTGAAAAAGATATTATCATGTTACCGTGTTCTGCTTTTATCTCAAAAATACAATAATTATGGTAAGAATAATTGTCTTGTGATTTATTACGCAGTTCCTTTTCCTTTATTTAGAAATATGTATTTATTTACGTCTGTCCGGTACTGGGAAACACTTTTTGAGATGCGCAGTTATCACTAATATTTACTTTAGTTATTAAAAGTCAACATGACTCACGTTCATGAATGTTCATTACTAATGCTGTTTCTGTATGTTATTAGCTTCATGATAATAGTAACACGCTACTTGTTCTCCATTGCATTTTCTTTGAATTTTGAAAAAAAAAAAAAACTTAGGTGTGCGGTACTGGGCGCATCTCCCCTACGTCTTTCAGGATAAGGGAAAACCCCGGCAAAACCCTTCTCCAGGTAACTCATCCTGACCAAGATTCGAACTCGTGATTTCTTGAACGTGAGGCTGACACGCTACCATCTACGCTACCGAGGCGGTCAATTAGGCTATCATACATAATCCTCAAAGTCACATCTTGATCTCCTTTGATCTCCTCCACTATTAAACTAAGTAGTACACACGAAGTTACATATTCAATTGGCAGATGCTCTCTGTTAATCCTAATTTTAGCTGATCAATGTCATTGTTGTTAAGACATGGAGAGGAAAAAGTCTCTACAACTTCCGTTGTATTTGATCCTGCACAGTCAACTGTACGAGGCGTGTCTGTAAAATGAGGTCTCCAAGACGCTGGAGCTGTGAGGAACGCTATTACGCGAGATCCGGCAACACTGGCGTGTAGCTTGGTTGCACCCCTTCAAATCCCCACCACAAGGAACCCGTTGCAACCATTAGTCTTGACTGGGCAGCCGCATGCGATGGAGCTTCCTATCACTTCCACCGCCAAGTGTGATTTGCGTGCAGTGATCCGTTTTTTGAGCGCCAAGGGCAGTACCCCGACTGAAATTCATTATCAGTTATGCCAAGTCTATGGGCCACAGTGTATGGACGTTAAAAACGTGCGAAAGTGAGTCAGAGAGTTCAAAGACGGAGGTACAGACGTCTATGACGAACAGCGTTCTGGTCGGCCTTCGGTTTCAGCCGAAACAATTGCAAAAGTGGAGCAAGAAATGCTTAAAGATCGGCGTGTGACAGTTCGCGAGCTGTGCGAACTTATCCCTGAAGTCAGTAAGACTACGATTGACAAGATTTTGACCGAACATTTGCATTATCACAAGGTGTGTGTGAGGTGGATCTTCTGGCCCAGTTCGGATGGGACATCCTCTCCCATCCCCCCTACAGTTGTAACAGAACTTTTTGGTTGTATTTGAGGTATGAAAGGTTTATAAATTTATAAGGGTTGGTTATGTAAATGTATTTAATAATTTAAATATATAAAATGTATGTAGTTGTGTGATTGGCCGAAGTAGTAGTGGTGTGACGTGGTATGACGTGATGTGGTTACGTGCCAGTGGATCGGCCAATCACAAAATAAAGCGGAAGGAACTATAGTGACAAGAAAATCTAGAAAAGTGTTATAATCTTCAGTCGTGTTTCAGAACGATGAAAAATGTTGCGGTGAATATAATTGTAAAGGAAAGTTAATAATATTCAAAAAGTGTTATACGATATTCGTAATAGAAACGAGTGAATCGTAGTTCATATTATATAATTGAATAATATATTACGAAATCGGAGTCATATAAATTTTATTTCTGTCAACAAAAATCCATATCCACACCTGAGAAAAGATCTCATGACTTATTTAATGAAAACTCGACCTGGATCTTCCAAAAAGTTGGCGTGCTTCCTATCTGCTGCGAGTGATGAACAAATATATTCCCGTTACACAGTCCAGACTTAGCACCTAGTGATTATCATCTGTTTCATGAGTTGAAGTCGCACCTGGGTGGAACACATTTCCAGCCCGACGATGATTTGAAAAACGAGGTTGGGTACTATCTGCGCAACTTGGCGGCAGAGTGCTGTGACAAAGATATACAAAAACTGCCACATCATCGATCGCAATGATGATTACGTTCCGCCTTTCCATCAATATAACATTCATTGACAATGAACATGTTTTCTATATTAAATAAAATTGGAGACCTCGTAAGCAATGGTTAGGAAGCTGACAGTGGCAGCGCAGCCAAATTTGAACATTACCATCAAAAGCCTCCAGTTGTTATATAGCTAGACATAAATTTCTACTAGGCGAGGATCGTAAGAAAACTGCGTCACAGCTATTTCCTTGCATAATATTCTCTGGAACCAAAATAACACTCTCATGGGTGGCTTCGTCTGCTAACCATCACTCTCTGTAGACTGCTTAGTATTCCTTCACATTCTTGTTCGTTTAAGTCGTCATCAATAAGTCCTGGGTCCCAAGTATTTTCTCAGATCGTGGAAAAACGCTTAGATTTATTAATTACCGTAAATGATGTAGGTTCTAACCTTGTTTTTCACTAGTAAATCACCTTCCACTTTCTGCAGTAATGAGTACAGTCCATTCCCCCATTAATTTCTCCATGGTCAATCCAGTCACGTGACCATGTTTTGCAAACGCTGGTCCATGGGACTAAACACATAAATCATTGAAAATGCTGTCATAAGTTTCTCAAGTAATTTTCCACCAACATGCATTAAACTACGACGGCTGTTCAATAAAGAATGATCATAATTTTTTTACGCTCATAATTTTTTGCACTGAAATTCAATCTTATTGTATTCTGTTAGCCTGATGTGAAACAAACACGCCGCACTAGTTTCATAGTTGGTACTCCTGGTTCCCGCTTGTGAGAACCAGGCAAGTTCAGACATGTTCAGCATCGCCTACCGCTGCAATGGAGGTAACACGCGAGGAACAATATGTGGCTTTGAAATTCTGATTTCTTCTAAACAAATCTTCAGTTGAGGCCTATACAATGTTACAGGAGGCCTATGGAGAGTCTGTCCCTCCCTACAGCACAGCTCGAAGGTGGTTTAAAATGTTTAAAGAGGAGAGACAATCAATTTCAAAGGAAGGTGGACCCAGTGCTCCAGTTACTGCTCTTACGAAAGTAAGCATCAACACTGCTGCTGCCATTGTAAGTGAGGATCGACGAATTACCTTAACATCACTTTCTGAAATACTGAACATTTCATTGAGTGCCACTCACACGTTGGTGACAGAAACATTACACATGAGACGTGTTTGTGCGGGATGAGACGTGTTTGATTCCCGAACAAAAGGACATTCGCATGCAGTTAAAGATGATGTTAGAGGAAGATCCGGAGTTTCTTTGAAACGTAATCACTGCTGATCAAACTTGGCTACACCATTATGATCCTGAGAGCAAACAGCAAAGCTCAGTGTAGAAATCTTCTTCATCACCAATCCCCAAAAAAGCAAAAGTGTTAGCTTCTGCTGGGAAAGTTATGGTCATCTCATTCTTTGATATTCATGGAATAGTTTCTCAGCATGTTGTACCTGCACACACATCAGTAACTGGACAATACTACAGGGATGTCCTGAAAACATTGCAAGTCCATATCAGGCGCAAAAGACCACATTTTCGTGAAGCAGGCTGGATGCTGCACCACGATAATGCGCGGCCGCATATTGCCAATTCTGTTGCTGAATATCTAACAAAAGTCAACATGAAGTGCATCCCTCGCCCTCTCTATAGTCGGGATTTAGCCCCACGTTACCCTTTTCTGTTCTCTAACTTAAAGAAACGCCTTTGTGGGAGGCATTATCCATCATCAGAAGCAGTGGTGAAGGCTGTGAATGCGATTTTGAAGGATATCTCAAAAATGGTTTCCAGCATGTCTTTGAAGACTGGCAGAAACGCTAGGAGAAGTGCATCGCATTCAAGGCAGACTATTTTGAGAAGTACCGTCAAAATATGAGGTAGAGTAAAGGTGTGTTGTCAAAAAAAATTGTGATCGTTCTTTATTGAACAGCCCCCGTAGCTGGACGTAATTGAGACACGCTTACAAACTTGCTTGCCAGGTTTAATGATTGGAATCACAAGTTATTTTTCCCATCCTTTAGGAAAGCTGCCACTGCTAAGGGATATATCCTACAACTGTATGAAGTGTACCAACTTTAGGATGTCACGGGTTAATCCATCCAAACCACACAGCTTATGTACGTTGGAACAGTCAATGTTAAAATGAGAGTTTTCTGGTGGACTTAGCTCAGGAACCACTGAACGCATCAATTTCAAACTTTTACTTGTTTTACACTACTTTCACAATTCATTAAACATAATAGATCATAATTTGGAGTTTTAATAAAGTAAAGGTGATTTCTTTAAATAAATGTCTTGAATTTACTTCTAAAAATGTTCAAGATTTATTTTTAATTCAAATTTTCACATATATTTCTACAACTGCCTTTAAAAAACAGTTTAAGTATTGCTTTAATTCCAGAAAAAATGTAGACTTTTAGCTGCAGTAGTTTTATAGATTTGCGCACCCAAAGTATTAAAAAAATAAAACAGAGGAAAACTGCATTAAAGTTTTGCTATGTTGGAACTACACCTCAGAATTTCCGAAAATCCATGTCCTGCATATTTTTCATCATCAGTATCCTTCCTCTTTTGTTTTTCACTCTTTCTCTTCTCACTTGACTCCACGGTCACTTGCTCTGTGGCATTATTAATTATTTTGCTAAATTTGGCTGCGGGGGGGGGGGGGGGCTGGTAAATTGAGAACAGCAGCCAATGTCTTTACCTGCCTCAATTCCCTTCCCAAAGCTTCTCAAGCCATAAACAAACCTTACATTTACTTCTGCATCACTTTCAATAGTTCTGTACGTTTCAAATGTATATTCTTTATTACACTTTTGGCAACTCAGTGATAATGTAACTAATCCATTTCGTTTGTTGATATCCTCTGATATGAAAGCTTTTTTTTTTCCTCATTTTCACCAAATCTACACTATACAATGATTCTATATCTACTAACTGAAAACTTGTTCATCTAATAACATTATTTACTTTAGTTAAATTGTCATTACTGCCATTACATAATGAAGGAACCAATTTTTTCCTTGAATAACTAATTTTCACTTCACATTCATCGCCAATGTTTGAGGTTAGCTTTGACAGAGTCAATTTATGATCATGTTTTACTACACTTTTTCCATTTTAGGGGCTGTAACTCTTTTATTAGGTAATCAGGATTACTTAAACTGTTTATACTGGTTCCCATGTATTCTTACACAAAATTATTGCTACCTCCCATCTTGAAAACAGCACTAGTAATTCAAAACATACTAAACAAAGCATGGAAGAATTAACATCAGATGCACAGATTAATATTAATAGAATAAACAAGGACTTCCTTTGCTAATAAGGGTGTGCTCTTCAATAAGGTTACAACCAAGGAGAGAACACAGTTACAAATGGCTAATAGGGGGCGTGGTGCACTGTGCAGCTTTTCAAAATGAGTCTACTTAGGACTTGTAAAAATATGTGACAGGAAAATAAATATCGTTACTCGCTTCTAAAAACGTCAGGGAAGATTATTTTGGCAACAACTCATTTTATGAAATTTCACCCCAAAATGCCGTTCTGGCTCCCCTTAAACTTTTGTAAAACCGGAAATTAATTGTGTGTAGGCCAAAGTATGGAAAGGAAAATCAGACTGAAAACTTCAGTACAACTCCGTCCGGCTACTCTTAACCACTGAGCTACCACGACAACATGCCAACATGACATTAAATTCTCCAACTGAGTCGTATTTTTCCCAGTAAACCACTAGGAGTTCTCATAAACACATGAGACAACTACCTTAATGGCGACTTACTATGCTGTAAGTACTTTAAGGCCTGGGCTTTATAGTTCGGACCACTATTAGGTACAACTGACTCGTGTTTTTCCCGGTAAACCACTAGGAGTTCTCATAAACACATGAGACAACTAACTTAATGACGACTTACTATGCTGTAAGTACTTTAAGGCCTGGGCTTTATAGTTCGGACCACTATTAGGTACAACTGACTCGTGTTTTTCCCGGTAAACCACTAGGAGTTCTCATAAACACATGAGACAACTACCTTAATGACGACTTACTATGCTGTAAGTACTTTAAGGCCTGGGCTTTATAGTTCGGACCACTATTAGGTACAACTGACTCGTGTTTTTTCCGGTAAACCACTAGGAGTTCTCATAAACACATGAGACAACTAACTTAATGACGACTTACTATGCTGTAAGTACTTTAAGGCCTGGGCTTTATAGTTCGGACCACTATTAGGTACAACTGACTCGTGTTTTTCCCGGTAAACCACTAGGAGTTCTCATAAACACATGAGACAACTACCTTAATGACGACTTACTATGCTGTAAGTACTTTAAGGCCTGGGCTTTATAGTTCGGACCACTATTAGGTACAACTGACTCGTGTTTTTCCCGGTAAACCACTAGGAGTTCTCATAAACACATGAGACAACTAACTTAATGACGACTTACTATGCTGTAAGTACTTTAAGGCCTGGGCTTTATAGTTCGGACCACTATTAGGTACAACTGACTCGTGTTTTTCCCGGTAAACCACTAGGAGTTCTCATAAACACATGAGACAACTACCTTAATGGCGACTTACTATGCTGTAAGTACTTTAAGGCCTGGGCTTTATAGTTCGGACCACTATTAGGTACAACTGACTCGTGTTTTTCCCGGTAAACCACTAGGAGTTCTCATAAACACATGAGACAACTAACTTAATGACGACTTACTATGCTGTAAGTACTTTAAGGCCTGGGCTTTATAGTTCGGACCACTATTAGGTACAACTGACTCGTGTTTTTCCCGGTAAACCACTAGGAGTTCTCATAAACACATGAGACAACTACCTTAATGACGACTTACTATGCTGTAAGTACTTTAAGGCCTGGGCTTTATAGTTCGGACCACTATTAGGTACAACTGACTCGTGTTTTTCCCGGTAAACCACTAGGAGTTCTCATAAACACATGAGACAACTAACTTAATGACGACTTACTATGCTGTAAGTACTTTAAGGCCTGGGCTTTATAGTTCGGACCACTATTAGGTACAACTGACTCGTGTTTTTCCCGGTAAACCACTAGGAGTTCTCATAAACACATGAGACAACTACCTAAATGACGACTTACTATGCTGTAAGTACTTTAAGGCCTGGGCTTTATAGTTCGGACCACTATTAGGTACAACTGACTCGTGTTTTTCCCGGTAAACCACTAGGAGTTCTCATAAACACATGAGACAACTAACTTAATGACGACTTACTATGCTGTAAGTACTTTAAGGCCTGGGCTTTATAGTTCGGACCACTATTAGGTACAACTGACTCGTGTTTTTCCCGGTAAACCACTAGCAGTTCTCATAAACACATGAGACAACTACCTTAATGACGACTTACTATGCTGTAAGTACTTTAAGGCCCGGGTTTTATAGTTCGGACCACTATTAGGTACAACTGACTCGTGTTTTTCCCGGTAAACCACTAGGAGTTCTCATAAACACATGAGACAACTACCTTAATGACGACTTACTATGCTGTAAGTACTTTAAGGCCCGGGCTTTATAGTTCGGACCACTATTAGGTACAACTGACTCGTGTTTTTCCCGGTAAACTACTAGGAGTTCTCATAAACACATGAGACAACTACCTTAATGACGACTTACTATGCTGTAAGTACTTTAAGGACCGGGCTTTATAGTTCGGACCACTATTAGGTACAACTGACTCGTGTTTTTCCCGGTAAACCACTAGGAGTTCTCATAAACACATGAGACAACTACCTTAATGGCGACTTACTATGCTGTAAGTACTTTAAGGCCCGGGCTTTATAGTTCGGACCACTATTAGGTACAACTGACTCGTGTTTTTCCCGGTAAACCACTAGGAGTTCTCATAAACACATGAGACAACTACCTTAATGACGACTTACTATGCTGTAAGTACTTTAAGGACCGGGCTTTATAGTTCGGACCACTATTAGGTACAACTGACTCGTGTTTTTCCCGGTAAACCACTAGGAGTTCTCATAAACACATGAGACAACTACCTTAATGACGACTTACTATGCTGTAAGTACTTTAAGGTCCGGGCTTTATAGTTCGGACCACTATTAGGTACATCTGACTCGTGTTTTTCCCGATAAACCACTAGGAGTTCTCATAAACACATGAGACAACTACCTTAATGACGACTTACTATGCTGTAAGTACTTTAAGGCCCGGGCTTTATAGTTCGGACCACTATTAGGTACAACTGACTCGTGTTTTTCCCGGTAAACCACTAGGAGTTCTCATAAACACATGAGACAACTACCTTAATGACGACTTACTATGCTGTAAGTACTTTAAGGACCGGGCTTTATAGTTCGGACCACTATTAGGTACATCTGACTCGTGTTTTTCCCGGTAAACCACTAGGAGTTCTCATAAACACATAAGACAACTACCTTAATGGCGACTTACTATGCTGTAAGTACTTTAAGGACCGGGCTTTATAGTTCGGACCACTATTAGGTACATCTGACTCGTGTTTTTCCCGGTAAACCACTAGGAGTTCTCATAAACACATGAGACAACTACCTTAATGGCGACTTACTATGCTGTAAGTACATTAAGGCCCGGGCTTTATAGTTCGGAGCACTATTAGGTACAACTGACTCGTGTTTTTACCGGTAAACCACTAGGAGTTCTCATAAACACATGAGACAACTACCTTAATGACGACTTACTATGCTGTAAGTACTTTAAGGACCGGGCTTTATAGTTCGGACCACTATTAGGTACAACTGACTCGTGTTTTTCCCGGTAAACCACTAGGAGTTCTCATAAACACATGAGACAACTACCTTAATGACGACTTACTATGCTGTAAGTACTTTAAGGTCCGGGCTTTATAGTTCGGACCACTATTAGGTACATCTGACTCGTGTTTTTCCCGATAAACTACTAGGAGTTCTCATAAACACATGAGACAACTACCTTAATGACGACTTACTATGCTGTAAGTACTTTAAGGCCTGGGCTTTATAGTTCGGACCACTATTAGGTACAACTGACTCGTGTTTTTCCCGGTAAACCACTAGGAGTTCTCATAAACACATGAGACAACTACCTTAATGACGACTTACTATGCTGTAAGTACTTTAAGGCCCGGGCTTTATAGTTCGGACCACTATTAGGTACATCTGACTCGTGTTTTTCCCGGTAAACCACTAGGAGTTCTCATAAACACATGAGACAACTACCTTAATGACGACTTACTATGCTGTAAGTACTTTAAGGCACGGGCTATATAGTTCGGAACACTATTAGGTACAACTGACTCGTGTTTTTCCCGTTAAACCACTAGGAGTTCTCATAAACACACGAGACAACTACCTTAATGACGACTTACTATGCTGTAAGTACCTTAAGTCCCGGGCTTTATAGTTCGGAACACTATTAGGTACAACTGACTCGTGTTTTTCCCAGTAAAGCACTAGGAGTTCTCATAAACACACGAGACAACTACCTTAATGACGACTTACTATGCTGTAAGTACTTTAAGTCCCGGGCTTTATAGTTCGGACCACTATTAGGTACAACTGACTCGTATTTTTCCCAGTAAACCACTAGGAGTTCTCATAAACACACGAGACAACTACCTTAATGACTACTTACTATGCTGTAAGTACTTTAAGGCCCGGGCTTTATAGTTCGGACCACTATTAGGTACAACTGACTCGTGTTTTTCCCAGTAAACCACTAGGAGTTCTCATAAACACATGAGACAACTACCTTAATGGCGACTTACTATGCTGTAAGTACTTTAAGGTCTGGGCTTTATAGTTCGGACCACTATTAGGTACAACTGACTCGTGTTTTTCCCGTTAAACCACTAGGAGTTCTCATAAACACATGAGACAACTACCTTATTGGCGACTTACTATGCTGTAAGTACTTTAAGGCCCGGGCTTAATAGTTCGGACTACTATTAGGTACAACTGACTCGTGTATCTCCCGGTAAACCACTAGGAGTTGTCATAAACACATGAGACAACTACCTTAATGACGACTTACTATGCTGTAAGTACTTTAAGGCCCGGGCTTTATAGTTCGGACCACTATTAGGTACAACTGACTGGTGTTTTTCCCGGTAAACCACTAGGAGTTCTAATAAACACATGAGACAACTACCTTAATGACGACTTACTATGCTGTAAGTACTTTAAGGCCCGGGCTTTATAGTTCGGACTACTATTAGGTACAACTGACTCGTGTTTTTCCCGGTAAACCACTAGCAGCTCTCATAAACACATGAGACAACTACCTTAATGACGACTTACTATGCTGTAAGTACTTTAAGGTCCGGGCTTATAGTTCGGACCACTATTAGGTACAACTGACTCGTGTTTTTCCCGGTAAACCACTAGGAGTTCTCATAAACACATGAGACAACTACCTTAATGACGACTTACTATGCTGTAAGTACTTTAAGGCCTGGGCTTTATAGTTCGGACCACTATTAGGTACAACTGACTCGTGGTTCTCCCGGTAAACCACTAGGAGTTCTCATAAACACATGAGACAACTACCTTAATGACGACTTACTATGCTGTAAGTACTTTAAGGCCTGGGCTTTATAGTTCGGACCACTATTAGGTACAACTGACTCGTGTTTTTCCCGTTAAACCACTAGGAGTTCTAATAAACACATGAGACAACTACCTTAATGACGACTTACTATGCTGTAAGTACTTTAAAGCCCGGGCTTTATAGTTCGGACCACTATTAGGTACAACTGACTCGTGTTTTTCCCGGTAAACCACTAGGAGTTCTCATAAACACATGAGACAACTACCTTAATGACGACTTACTATGCTGTAAGTACTTTAAGGTCCGGGCTTTATAGTTCGGACCACTATTAGGTACAACTGACTCGTGTTTTTCCCAGTAAACCACTAGGAGTTCTCATAAACACATGAGACAACTACCTTAATGACGACTTACTATGCTGTAAGTACTTTAAGGCCCGGGTTTTATAGTTCGGACCACTATTAGGTACAACTGACTCGTGTTTTTCCCAGTAAACCACTAGGAGTTCTCATAAACACATGAGACAACTACCTTAATGACGACTTACTATGCTGTAAGTACTTTAAGGCCCGGGCTTTATAGTTCGGACCACTATTAGGTACAACTGACTCGTGTTTTTCCCGGTAAACCACTAGGAGTTCTCATAAACACATGAGACAACTACCTTAATGACGACTTACTATGCTGTAAGTACTTTAAGGCCCGGGTTTTATAGTTCGGACCACTATTAGGTACAACTGACTCGTGTTTTTCCCGGTAAACCACTAGGAGTTCTCATAAACACATGAGACAACTACCTTAATGACGACTTACTATGCTGTAAGTACTTTAAGGCACGGGCTATATAGTTCGGAACACTATTAGGTACAACTGACTCGTGTTTTTCCCGTTAAACCACTAGGAGTTCTCATAAACACACGAGACAACTACCTTAATGACGACTTACTATGCTGTAAGTACCTTAAGTCCCGGGCTTTATAGTTCGGAACACTATTAGGTACAACTGACTCGTGTTTTTCCCAGTAAAGCACTAGGAGTTCTCATAAACACACGAGACAACTACCTTAATGACGACTTACTATGCTGTAAGTACTTTAAGTCCCGGGCTTTATAGTTCGGACCACTATTAGGTACAACTGACTCGTATTTTTCCCAGTAAACCACTAGGAGTTCTCATAAACACACGAGACAACTACCTTAATGACTACTTACTATGCTGTAAGTACTTTAAGGCCCGGGCTTTATAGTTCGGACCACTATTAGGTACAACTGACTCGTGTTTTTCCCAGTAAACCACTAGGAGTTCTCATAAACACATGAGACAACTACCTTAATGGCGACTTACTATGCTGTAAGTACTTTAAGGTCTGGGCTTTATAGTTCGGACCACTATTAGGTACAACTGACTCGTGTTTTTCCCGTTAAACCACTAGGAGTTCTCATAAACACATGAGACAACTACCTTATTGGCGACTTACTATGCTGTAAGTACTTTAAGGCCCGGGCTTAATAGTTCGGACTACTATTAGGTACAACTGACTCGTGTATCTCCCGGTAAACCACTAGGAGTTGTCATAAACACATGAGACAACTACCTTAATGACGACTTACTATGCTGTAAGTACTTTAAGGCCCGGGCTTTATAGTTCGGACCACTATTAGGTACAACTGACTGGTGTTTTTCCCGGTAAACCACTAGGAGTTCTAATAAACACATGAGACAACTACCTTAATGACGACTTACTATGCTGTAAGTACTTTAAGGCCCGGGCTTTATAGTTCGGACTACTATTAGGTACAACTGACTCGTGTTTTTCCCGGTAAACCACTAGCAGCTCTCATAAACACATGAGACAACTACCTTAATGACGACTTACTATGCTGTAAGTACTTTAAGGTCCGGGCTTATAGTTCGGACCACTATTAGGTACAACTGACTCGTGTTTTTCCCGGTAAACCACTAGGAGTTCTCATAAACACATGAGACAACTACCTTAATGACGACTTACTATGCTGTAAGTACTTTAAGGCCTGGGCTTTATAGTTCGGACCACTATTAGGTACAACTGACTCGTGGTTCTCCCGGTAAACCACTAGGAGTTCTCATAAACACATGAGACAACTACCTTAATGACGACTTACTATGCTGTAAGTACTTTAAGGCCTGGGCTTTATAGTTCGGACCACTATTAGGTACAACTGACTCGTGTTTTTCCCGTTAAACCACTAGGAGTTCTAATAAACACATGAGACAACTACCTTAATGACGACTTACTATGCTGTAAGTACTTTAAAGCCCGGGCTTTATAGTTCGGACCACTATTAGGTACAACTGACTCGTGTTTTTCCCCGGTAAACCACTAGGAGTTCTCATAAACACATGAGACAACTACCTTAATGACGACTTACTATGCTGTAAGTACTTTAAGGTCCGGGCTTTATAGTTCGGACCACTATTAGGTACAACTGACTCGTGTTTTTCCCAGTAAACCACTAGGAGTTCTCATAAACACATGAGACAACTACCTTAATGACGACTTACTATGCTGTAAGTACTTTAAGGCCCGGGTTTTATAGTTCGGACCACTATTAGGTACAACTGACTCGTGTTTTTCCCAGTAAACCACTAGGAGTTCTCATAAACACATGAGACAACTACCTTAATGACGACTTACTATGCTGTAAGTACTTTAAGGCCCGGGCTTTATAGTTCGGACCACTATTAGGTACAACTGACTCGTGTTTTTCCCGGTAAACCACTAGGAGTTCTCATAAACACATGAGACAACTACCTTAATGACGACTTACTATGCTGTAAGTACTTTAAGGCCCGGGTTTTATAGTTCGGACCACTATTAGGTACAACTGACTCGTGTTTTTCCCGGTAAACCACTAGGAGTTCTCATAAACACATGAGACAACTACCTTAATGACGACTTACTATGCTGTAAGTACTTTAAGGCCCGGGCTTTATAGTTCGGACCACTATTAGGTACAACTGACTCGTGTTTTTCCCGGTAAACCACTAGGAGTTCTCATAAACACATGAGACAACTACCTTAATGACGACTTACTATGCTGTAAGTACTTTAAGGCCCGGGCTTTATAGTTCGGACCACTATTAGGTACAACTGACTCGTGTTTTTCCCAGTAAACCACTAGGAGTTCTCATAAGCAAATGAGACAACTACCTTAACCCTTGCTTGGTGTCTCAAGGCTGCTTTAACTACATAGAAACTGTTTTAATGTGAACGTAGACTTCTCATCCTCCTGATATGCTTTTGGTGTACTTTTGATTATAAATGGTCAAAATACTTATGGTAATATGACGGTCGGTATCACAGAATTTTGAATTTTTTGTAACTGGGTCAGAAAATACCCCAGGTATACGATATGTGATTTTCCATATTATGCAAGGGCTGTTCAATAAAGAATGGTCACCATTTTTTGACAACGTACCTTTACTCATTCTCATAATTTTGATTGTCCTTCTCAGAATAGTCTCCCCTGAATGTGATGTACTTTTCCCAGCGTTTCTGTCAGTCTTCAAAGACATGCTGGAAACCATTTTTTGAGAGATCCTTCAAAATCGCCTCCGCAGCCTTCAGCACTGCTTCTGATGATGGATAATGCCCCCACGAAGGCGTCTCTTCAAGTTAGGGAATAGAAAAAAGTCATATGGGGCTAAATCCGGACTATAGGGAGGGTGAGGGATGCACTTCACGTTGATTTTTGCAAGATATTCAGCAACAACATTGACAATATGCGGCCGCGCATTATCGTGGTGCAGCATCCAGCCTGCTTCACGGAAATGTGGTCTTTTGTGCCTGATATAGACATGCAATGTTTTCAGGACATCCCTGTATATTGTCCAGTTACTAATGTGTGTGCAGGTACAACATGCTGATAAACCATTCCATGAATATCAAAGAATGAGATGACCATAACTTTCCCAGCAGAAGCAATCACTTTTGCTTTTTTTGGGGGTTGGTGATGAAGGAGATTTGCACACTGAGCTTTGGTGTTTGCTCTCAGGATCAAAATGATGTAGCCAAGTTTCATCAGCAGTGATTACGTTTGAAAGAAACTCCGGATCTTCCTCTAACATCAACTTTAACTGCATGTTACCTCCATTGCAGCGGTAGGCGATACTGAACATGCCTGAACTTGCTTAGTTCTCACAGGCGGGAACCAGGAGTACCAACAATGAAACTACTACGGCGTGTTTGTTTCACATTAAGCTAACAGAATATAATAAGATTGAATTATAGTGCGCAAAATTATGACCGTAAAAATTATGATCATTCTTTATTGAACAGCCCTCATATTATAAACTTAATACAATAATTAAAACTTGGTAACAAAACAGCTTATGAAACTTCATTTGTATGTCCATTGCTGTTATAAATTCCTAGACAATACATACAGATGCACTGTTGTAACAAATTATTATAAAATACACAAACAGAAATTGCGTTTTCTGGAATTTAGACGTGGAAAAATAATTGAAGTGGTAATTCTGTACAACTTAACAAAGTCAGATGTTGATATTGTTGATAAAATGGCTAGGCACTATTTAGTGAAACGTGGTACAAGTAGGTGGTCACTTACTGTGTTTCTTGATATATTAGACTTAGCATGTCTCAGTGCTCACGTCCTGTACAGTAAATTCTTACATCATTTGAGAGGTAGAAATGCTAGAAGAGAATTCCTCTCAGAACTGGGAAAAGAGCTAGTCAGACCTCTAATTGAGAGGGGAATTGTTTTCCCCCAGTGGAGAACACAACGCATTCGTTCAGCAATAAATCAAGCTGGTTTCGAGTATCTTCTAAATAACAACCAACAATACCAAGATGCAGATGTTTGAAATATGAAACGAGAAAGATGTTATTCCTTCCCGAGGTCAAAGGACAAGAAAGTGAAGAAATAATGTTATGAGTGTCACTGGTTTATCTGCAAAGAACATCCAAGAGTAAAAGTGTTCTGCAACGAGGTGTTCATCATTTCAAGTGGAGAATGAGTAGAAGTTTATTTATAACAGGATTTTTATAAAGTGATAATGCACATCATAATAAACAAATTACGGTATTGTTATATAGTATGAGGTAAATGAACATTTTGTGTTAAAATTGTACATATATTTTTTGGAATTAAAACATACGTATGTTTTCATATTTCAGACGTGTTTAGTACATAACTTACATAGCTTACAACAATGAAGTTTTAATTTAAAACGTGCTTTGGTCTCAAAATAAAATCATTATTATTTTTGTGGAAATATTGTACACTTTATCGCCACATACTTGTTAGAACCACTTTGGGGTGAAAAAGACCTTAGATATATAATATGTTGTTCCAGAGTTGGTACCTCGCGAGGGTTAATGGCGACTTACTATGCCGTAAGTACAGGTCCGGACTTTATAGTTCGGACTACTATTACGTACAATTAATGGAAATTAACTGTTTTTCACACTAGCCATTTTATCATTGCATTACTTCGTCTGTTTCAGAAAATGCCGTTATTTTATATGTTACATTCCCGGGTATCAAGTATAGGCCAAACAAAACGTCTTCTATAAGCTAAACTTTTCCTTTTGCAATTTCCTGTATATTCGTGTTTGCCTTTCCAATCTTAAATTTCGTTAGAAGTCACCTCCGTAGCGCATTTGTCTTTCTCCTTCCTTACTTAGTTTAGTTTAGTTTATTTTCAATCATACAAGATACACAGTTGGTATTATTGAAGAACACGTCAGAAGCAATTATAATGGATAACATACAAATAATTACACTGATACAATTAGAGGTACTAAACAAATCAGTATTAATAAATGGTAATTAATAATTATGATGATAATAATAACAGTATCAATGATGATGATGATGATGATAATAATAATAATAATAATAATAATAATAATAATAATAATAATAATAATAATAATAATAATAATAATAATAATAATAATAATAATAATAATAATAATAATAATAATAATAATAATAATAATAATAATAATAATAATAATAATAATAATAATAATAATAATAATAATAATAATAATAATAATAATAATAATAATAATAATAATAATAATAATAATAATAATAATAATAATAATAATAATAATAATAATAATAATAATAATAATAATAATAATAATAATAATAATAATAATAATAATAATAATAATAATAATAATAATAATAATAATAATAATAATAATAATAATAATAATAATAATAATAATAATAATAATAATAATAATAATAATAATAATAATAATAATAATAATAATAATAATAATAATAATAATAATAATAATAATAATAATAATAATAATAATAATAATAATAATAATAATAATAATAATAATAATAATAATAATAATAATAATAATAATAATAATAATAATAATAATAATAATAATAATAATAATAATAATAATAATAATAATAATAATAATAATAATAATAATAATAATAATAATAATAATAATAATAATAATAATAATAATAATAATAATAATAATAATAATAATAATAATAATAATAATAATAATAATAATAATAATAATAATAATAATAATAATAATAATAATAATAATAATAATAATAATAATAATAATAATAATAATAATAATAATAATAATAATAATAATAATAATAATAATAATAATAATAATAATAATAACAACAACAACAACAACCAGTTAGCAAGAAAGAAAAGTGCATAAGCAGGATACTTCTAAATTTATGCAAGTTATAACCATATATTTATCGGATTATATTAGTATTAGTCCATTCTTAAGCGTTTTCATTGTAGTCATCCAAATTTCATTTTATTTGAGTTTACCTTGTTCATAATTAGTCTTGATGTACTCGGTGTTGGATCATTTTTTGATTTAGAGAAATACTTGGTTTGCATTCCTTTGTTAGCCGCCTTCACTGCTAACCCGTAGGGCTTCCTCCGACGGCCGTTAGAGACCGCTATCAATCTGTCAGCTTTCCTCAAGTTCCCAGCCGCTTGAATAGATGTCGCAGTACTATCGACGCTCACTCCCGCTTTCACGCATTCGGTTTCTATTCGGCGATGGTGTTCATCTTTTCAAACCTTCACTTTTCAAACATACAAACTCGCCTCACAAAACACTCATTGCTTGCAGAATTATCCCTTGTTTGTTCTTCAAATGCCACTTAGAATTTCCTCCCATTTTCGAGTTTCGCTGCAACAGTGTAACAATGGTAAAAATGATCCTACTATATGCTTTAGCATTAATGGTTAGAGTATCTCCTAGTTTTAGTTTCAAAATTAATTAAAACCTGAAAAGAACAGAATAAGCACCAAAGCAGAATTAAACATAAAAAAGTGTCTAAAATGGCTGCAACATCGAATATACCAGAAACATACCACTAAGGTGTAAGCACACATACACTGTTATACGCCTAAGGAATTGTGCTCTGAATCAACCTTTAACAATTCCACCCTATTCTCTCTCTCTCTCTCTCTCTCTCTCTCTCTCTCTCTCTCTCTCTCTCTCTCTCTCTCTCTCTCTCTCTCTCTCTCTCTCTCTCTCTCTCTCTCTCTCCCTCTCTCTGCCGACCTGCTTGATCCATGGTAAGTTTGGTGTTTTTCAGGATAAGAAGTGTCGGCGGGTGTCTCGGCGGTGCATGGCAGGGTGATATACTCTGAGGAAACTATTCCCTCCTCCGGTAGGTCGCTTGCCGGTCTTCGAAGTTGCTTCTGGGCCCATTTACGAACCGGTTGCTGGACCAGTTTGCCTATCGCAGTAGAAAGGCATGTCCGTTGTCCTGGCCTGTCGTGGGAGAGGTCTAAGTGAAATATAAGGACCCTGTCCACTGTACTCTCATGGCTTCTTGGGACGGCCGCCCTCTCTCTCCTCTTGCTTCATCCTTCCTCCCGGGGGCGCCCCACTTAGAGACCTATTGTTCGGCCGTTCTATCTCCGGCTCTGACATTTCTCGAGAGGGGGAAGCAGGTTGTTGCCAGTTCTTTAGCGGGAATTTCAAGCAGAGCAACATGCGTATTTGAAATATTTCATGTATTTGCGTATTTCACGAACCAGTAGCCATATTATTATAATAGCGATAATAATAGGACTTACGAACACTAAAAATCGGAGTTCACGCACGAAAAATATACCAAAGAAAGTTTACCAGCGCAAGTAGCTAAAAGGCCACGTGGCACAAACAAAGTGAACCTGGCAACATGGTGTTGGGTTCGGAAGCCACGCATAGCAGCGAGAGTGCTGATTGGCGCTAGCAGACAGTTTTAACCTCCTGACCAGAGCACCGGATGTAGAGACTCCCAGTACCACCAACAGATGCAGTTAGTGTGCGTGAAAGGTGTGAACGAAATGTTCTAATAGAGTTTTGTTGTAATGAATATCTTGCATGATAATGAAATTGCAAGTTGGATTTTATTGTTTTAAAGCTAATATGGTCCTATATTTTCACTTTAAAGATAATTTTGACGATATATTTTCAATTGCTCATTACTGTATGTTGGTACTATTAACCTTCCCCCTCCACCTCTTGCAGTCGCAAAACGTCAGAGCCGGAGATACAACGGCTAGACAGTAGGTACAATAGACCAATAGATAGAGTCAACATGTTGGCGCGAGGTCTACCCGAAAGTCCGAAGGCTCCGCCCTCTATCAGGCCGGGAGCGATGGAAAACTCCGGGGTTCTTTCCTTGGGGCAATATCTTGAATCTAAAAGCCCACTCCCTGTCGACAACAACGTCAAGACGGGTGGAATTGGATACAGAACTTGGATACAGGGAAGACTACCGAATAACCTCGGTGGGGCCGTCTGGTGATCGAGCACACCTTCTACTAGCTCTGCAGGCCAGTACCCGGGACTTATGAGGCAACCCTCTACCCCTTCCGGGCGGCCGAAGCCTGGCTGGAGGTACCCGATCTCCCGCGGGTGTCGGGAACACACTGCTCCCTCGAGTCCAACCCAATCCGAACAACTCCCAATCAGGGAGGGGATTAAAGGAGATCCAACCAAGACGAAGTGGAATACAATACATTTCAGGACATGGACCATACAAGATATTTTAAAAAGATAGGAAAGGCAGATGAAACCATGTGCACAACCTGCATGGAAGAAGATACTCCTGAACATGCTTTATTTGAATGTATAAAGTATACACAACAGCTAGAAGAAGAGAGGAAAGAATTAGGAGGAAAATGTATATGGAACATCATTAGGAAGAGGGAAGATTTTAAAATACTAGAATTGGCAGCCGAGACGGTCTCAACAATAGAAATGGATGAATATAATCAACAAAGTCAGCAGCAACGACGAGTAAGAGACAATACCGTGAACCACCTTCCACACCAAGAAGATCTGAACGACTTCGAGGACAGAATATGGATACCTAGCTTCAACAACCAAAGGAAGAAGAGGAACTTCACCTAGTCGAAGGATTAATAGAAGAGGACAATATAATTAATTAATAGGACAATTAATAGAAGAGGAGTTGAAGGCCCTGCGTGGGTGTTTATCTCTAGAGAATAGCTATGTTGACGTGCTGCTTAATGGGACTGTGCGAACACGGCCTGTTGATTCCCATGACTGTGCGTTGCTCTAGAGTCAAGCGCCTCTTCATGTTGGTGGCCGGTACAATACTTCCGAGTGGAGTATACACCGCTAGCCCCCGTGCACAACTGCAGCCGGTAGAGGGGGCAATCCAGCAAGGTTGAGGGACGGGTGAAACGCTTTGTTGACTTTCTCGGTTTGTGAAACACTGGATAAGAGAACTGTAATTTTACATTAAAGCATTAGGACACTGCCCAGAAAATATCAAATATATTAAGTCCATGAAAGAATTGAAACATGGTGGAACACATTTTATGTATTACTTCAGGAACTCCAAGCTCTATTATGTGTTTCAAATGGGAAGATGTTTGCTCTTGAGCGCTGCTAGGTGAGCAACCAACCGGAGTTCTGCGGTGTTGACGTATTGCATTCCCCCTAAGTGGTGTGTGACGAGCGACAACCTAATCAATCTGTATGAAATACTATTCGCGCTAAGACAAAAGTTCAGATTTTGCCGAAACTGATCCATGTGGGAGGTAAAGAGTAATGTATCTAACATAACCATGAAAGCGCCATATTTTTAGCTCAAATAGTTTTTCTAATACAAGTAAATAAACCACTATTACCTGTATTATAACACTAAATCGAGACGTAAGCACTGTATGAATTTGGCATGTATGCGTGTACGTATATTTGTAATTAATCAGAACTGAAACGTAAATGTTTGACATGACTTGATAAAAGAATTACTTTGAATAGTCCAGTTCGAGCGAGAGGAAACAATAAATTCCCTGCTGCCCTAGCAGAACGTGTCTGGTCACATTATACCTTTGTTTATGAGTGGTTCGTAATCTCTATTTACTCTAGAGAGTTCAAAGTGGTTGATGCAAGACTCAAGCGATGAAGACAGTAACAATGACGAATTGTCTCTTAACGGAAGTGACATTGACAGCGATAAGGATAAGCCACTGGCAGTTCCATTGGGTTACAAAAACAGGTAATTCATAAACTATAATTATTGTCACCCGATCGTTGGAACACCCTATAGAACCAGCTGAGAGCGGGCAAGCAGGGGAGGTCAGCGTTAGCTACGCCCCCCTCGTTTGTCTTATAGTGGTGACAAGGGGCGGCTGGGAGAAAAAAACATCACTGCGCCGTCTCTTTCTGTTCCACCTGTGTTCTCGAACTTACGGGATATTTCATCTAATCTAGAACAATCTCGATCCCCCGGCTGACCCTATATAAGCAACACGCCGGGCAGTCAGAGTTCTTGGCAATCAGCGTAAGAGTGCAGTTTACGACGAGAAGACTGTGTACGTGCATCGGAGTATTGTATGTAATTACGAATGCAAGTGAAATTGTAACGGACGAACTGGTGAATCGTAATTGTGTGCATTACGTAATTCTGTGTAATTGGCAAGTGTTGAACTGTAAGTCGAAAGAAATAAAGAACATTTTTGAGTGGTGAAATTGGACTTTTCATTTCACGAGCCCACAAAGTCACATTATAGTTATGGTATTTTAAAATATACATAATTTGCGAAAATGCTTTTTCCAATTTTGATTTTGGAAACTGCATCATTGTAAAAGTTTGTAAAATATAATTTGCTTCCCCTTACGTCTGCGCCAAGCAGAGCTATATGTTGTATGAATGTGTGAGAGAGAGGGAAATATAAAAGCAATGGGGTAACAAGCTAGCAACGCTGAGTGTGATACGGCATCTGATTAGCAGGACTCCAGAACTCTTCCCATTTGAAACGCATAATAGTTTATGTTTCAAACAAAATTTGGGTTGTATTTATCACAGATGAATGTAAAATAGTAACTCCTCATAGACTTGCAGCTTCATCTGAAACAAGCCCTGTCAATTGATTACTAACAAAACAGGATGTAATACTGTCACAACCATTGCAGACGCAACAAACGGATTTGTCATTTCGCCTCTACAACGCTGAAAACAGAATGGGAATCAATGATGTGTTTGGATAGGGCAAAAAGTGACAAGTGCTTGCTAATGAACTGTATTATATTTGCACACGTGCAGTCCTCCTACACAGAGTCCATTCAGAGCTTGCGTTGCGTCCTCCAGCCTCATGCCACGTTGAAGATGACCATGATGATGTACTGCAGCAATAACTTACAGGTAACAGTAACTTCTTTTTCCATATTTTATAAAATTGAAAATGATCTGATGAATTTTGCATTTATCTATTATTTAGTAGCAATAATTGCATTATTTACTAAGAAATTTAATTTTAAAATGTAGTAATTCCAACCATATGTTCATTATTTGTCTGAGACAGTTATTAATTTACTATGATAAAAGAAATTGTTAATTTCTGTTAGGTAATTTTTTTTTTTACATTTTATGTGCATTTTTTTATACTTTAAGGGCATTTTATAGCTCATTTTTAGACAATTATAGGTTACTAACTTCCGGGCCCTAATTATAAGGTAGTCTGATTAATTTTTCATATTGTATGATGGCTGTTTTTTCATTGTCAAGATCAAGTCTTGCATTATTTGTTAAAATTTGTGGAGCAGGCACTGGGGTAATTTTCACAGCTCCCTTACTAGAAGAAGGATTTCATTTTGCAGAATATTGAGTTTTTTCTGTATTTGCAGTTATTAATACCTTTTAACAATATTTAAGTGTTGGTTTAATATACATTTTGTAAAAGGTTCATGAAGTTTGAGTAGTGCTTCCCCATTTCTTCGTCCCGATCTCTTCAATAGTGCTAATTTTTTTGTTCTTTTTTGCATATATTATCAAAGTTCATTTTCCATGTTACTTTTGTATTAGATACATTACCTAAACTTTTGGCTTCCCATGTTTCTGCGAGAGTTTTTCCTTCTAGTTGAGCTGAAATATTTAATGGTTTCTTCCTTAGTACGAATAGTTGATAATTTGTTTTCTGTGTATTAATTTTCATTAAATTATTAAATTATTATATATATTATCAGACGTCTAGTTCTCTAAGATTTAAAAATCTACATTAAACAACTCAAATGTAGGTGCGGCTCTGGGTGAATTCATTAGGTAGCTTGGAAAATTGGCTAACATAATATCGCAAAAACTGATTTTATACTGGAATAGTGATTTTCAATTTCGGTAGGGCTTCCCTCTGTATATGAGTTCATAAGTCCTTAAAATGGCCTTTATTTATAGAGTCCTCGCTTTCATTATGTCTAGGAAATGTCATTTCTTGTCTACTTTCCTAATGGGATATTGCAGTTAAGCTTAACGTTGTCATTATATTTTACAATTTATAGACGTGAGCTTTCCCGAAGAGCGTCTGCAATTTTGTTACTGTTTTTCCCAGCTCCTTCAATCCTACACAATCATGTTCCTCATACCAATGAGTCTTAAATGTCCTCGTGTATTTTGAAGATGCTCCACCGCAACGTTTTCTAAACATAGCATAGGCGTTAGCCTACCGACATTTACCACGTCACGTTTGTCATCATTTTTCCATAAAGAAAAGCTTGTTTGGAGAATGGAACACACCAAGTCGTCTTTTGGATTCATTGTAAATCCCTTAAAAATGAAAAATTAAACACTTCACATATCAGACAATAATTACTGATCACATAAAAATTACGTTTTTACACAGGTTGCAAACTGATAACGACACGCGGGGCTCGCTTCAAGCGGGTTACCACTTCTACCGACAAATTTCTTTTCAAATAAACGAAAAAGTAGGAAGAAAGTCCTGTATTGTGTTGGCAACACGAGTAGGTGCGGAATATACGGCTTCTATGAATCGAACACGTAACCATGGTAACCAGCAGAGCATTCTGCCCCTCCAACCTCTCCTCACTCGCCGCAGGTGTTACGGTCACCTTGGTCTTTTAATAACAAATCACCTCTCGTCATTTAAAAAATAATAAATAAAAAAGTAAAAAATAATAAAAAATAAAAAATAATAAAAAAAAAATAAACTTAGGACGCACTTGTTCAGTAGAAGATTCGGAGCTGTAAAGCCGTGGTCCACTGGGTTTCTTCATCTCTCTCCCAAACGTTTCGCTTAAAACTGCGGCAAGCATCATCGGTGGCGTAGAAAAGTCCTCCTTGTACTCCTTGTAGCTATTGAACACTGCCGACAATTCAGTAGCTACGAAGACTACAAGGAGGACTTCTCTACGCCACCGATGATGCTTGCCGCAGTTTTAAGCGAAACGTCTGCGAGAGAGATGAAGAAACTCAGTGGACCACGGCTTTACAGCTCCGAATCTTCTACTGAACAAGACGCCGGCCATGAAAGCCTACGTTTGTTAGGACGTACTTGTTAAATAGTCGTTCTTTCCTTAGAGATATTTTAAAAGATTACTTAAGAAACTAATACAAAGAGTTAAGTTAAAAAAGCAATGATATTGTAACTTTGTGGGTTCGTAGAATTAAAAGGATGAGTTGCAGAAATTAAACATCTCCTTTATTTTCGTAGAAATACACTTCTCAGGTAACAACATTACATCACACAATCTTCCAAGGTCGATGACAATAACAAACGTTCTCAGCTGTTCTCTGCTTACAACTGACTGTGCGAGCCGTCACCTCCTTAAATACCTAATTCGTAATTCTAGATTGTAATAGAATTTTCTCTAAAATGTCACCAGATAAAACACGAATGTTCTAGAATGTAACTATATCGGTGCCGGCAAGTCTTTCAGCTCTGTGATAAACTATCCATCTCTTGTTTATCGGCGCTATCGTTAATTGTTTATGCAAGCTCCTTATTACCACACTGCTCGCCTATCAGTTCCTTTTGTGTGCGCAAGCCGCCTTACCGCGATCGGGTTCCTGACAATATTGCAAATTAGAAAATAAAAAAATATATATTTGATAGTAAATAAAAAATCACTAGTCGGGAAGTAAGCTACCTGCATTATCGACACGCGAGCGCCAAGAGAGCAGTTCCTATACAAAATATAATTTGGAGCACTTTTGTAAATGAAAATTGTAAATGCTAGAACATAAAGCATAACCTTGCAAGCTATTCAAAAACAAGTAGGTGACTCGGCGATTCAAACGTTATCAAGGTATAAATCAATTAACTACAAAACTCATATATTATAAGCCTTGAAAATTGCCAGAATGTGCAAGCTGTATTTCCTTTGTGCTTTATACATGTTTAAAAAGCGAATTATCTGTGCTGCTGGAGTTTATAGGAAACGGTAGATGAATACCTTTGCTCTTTGACTTTAAGCACAACCTACGCAGTGAAATGGACTGAGCTCTCCAAATTGCTACATTCGTATATGTCCATTTCGTTTTCGTATTCTGGGCTCTGCCAGCGAAGATTACATGTGAATACATGAACATTTGCGATCCTGTACCTCTGTCAATAATTTTAATTCGAAATCTAGTTTTACATTTTCTGTAATTATTTCAGACTACCATCGGTAGCCTGTGTAACTCACAGAATACACCCAACATTAATCAATTTAAATGAAATATGTATTTGTTGTTTAATCTAATAAAATAGTACAACATTTTCATAATTCTTGTAGACGTGTTTTGTGTTTGATGGCAATGCTTGTGTAGCACTCCCGATGTTTTATTTTGGAAAGACGAATAAAGACGCACATGCTTTGCTTTTGTTTCACATATGTTAGAGCCATTTTGTATATACTTACGCAGTTTCTCATATTGATTACATTAGTACTTTGACATGTTTCCACCAGTAGCGCTGAAAGCACTTGCTGTTGTGATCGTGCGCTCTAGCGAGTAGTGTGGGAAGCACCTCCCCTCTTCCAGCTTATATTGTTTGGATCGTTTATACTGTGACAGGAATTAGAAGTCGTTGTAACGCACAGCTGAGTGTGACAGGTTTGACAAGTTTTTGGAAGCATTTACTATAATCCCAGCGCCGTCAACACGGAAAAAGGTAAACATTAACATATTTCTCACATAATCATTATCTCTAGTAATTTTAATATACATTTACGTTAGTATATTAAGATGACATCGAGTTTTCTCCATTGTTTAAATTGACACATTGTCGTGGTATATTTCCAACAAAATATACAGTTAGACGAAATGTGCTCATATCAAAAGAGGCACACTTTGTAATTTAGCGTATATCTTTTCCATTAACAAAAATACTTAATTTTGTTAACGCCCAAGAGCTCATGTTGAATTACAAACCCTAATAATATAATATGTAGCTTATTTTGGAATAAGTGTATTTTTAGTACTGTCAGTGACCTTATACATCGGGAACTTTAGGCCGAGTGTAGGGTTTGTTTACCAAATCTGTTACAGGACATAGTGCCGTGTATAGGGCTGATTTTCATCTAGAAAAGGGAAATAATACTTAACTACATAGAAATAATTTCAGAAGTCTGTAGCCGAGTACATAATAAATATAAATAATGAATTGAAAGCTGCTTAACTCCTTTCATTTTCTTGCAACGATTCGACCAATTATCACGTCGTGTAATCATCAGAATGTTCCATTTCTGTCAGTTCAATTGTTTTTAAAATTAAAACGTCCCAATCAGGAAATGACTGTGTGAGAAAAGTATATTGACAGAGCTCTGTGTGTGCTTGTAGACTAAACTAGCTTTAGTTTGGGCAAATGATACTAAACAATGGAATTTCTCGATTATATACGACCATTTCATTTTATTAAATGTAACAAAAGTGCTTGTCCATGTAAGTACATTCATAGAACATTAGATTGATATTTACCATTGCAATCGCTGCAGAATATTTGTGATACAAATCGGCAGTTGGTTGCGTTTTGAATGTATATATGTATGTATATATGTATATATATGTATATTTATGTGTGTGTGTGTGTGTGTGTGTGTGTGTGTGTGTGTGTGTGTGTGTGTGTGTGTGTGTAATGACAGTCTAATTATACGCCGTTGAGAGAGTGAATTTATAAATTGTAGACGGAAACAAGTCTTTATAAGTTACGCAGTTAACTGAACGCTGATTTTCGTGCCGAAGGTTTGGGTTCGACACGAATACGCTGTGGTCAAATGCCACAATGAACTATTCTCCTTTAAATTTGAGGTATTTATATTATCAATACTACTACTGCCACCAGCTTCATGTGCAAGCCAAGTAATCTTATGCTTATATGTAGATGAGAGGAGGTTATTATGGAATACCATTTACATTTCTAAAAATAACAACTGATTTTTAAATAAAAATCGCCAAAATCAGCATGCGTACATACTATAACTAATTGTAAAAAATAAACAGTTCTTCGTGTTATAAAATAATTCCTTTAGAAAGATGTTACAAATGGAGGTTTATATGAAATAGTCGGGTATTATGGAACAGGTGGTTTACAACATTGAACAATTAATTTGGTTACATAAAACATGAAACATGATTGGTTTCAAATAGACAAAAACAACTATTAACAAATGTTATATGCCTAGACGAAACACCAAATTTAGAATAACAAACAAAAATAGATTTTGTTTGCATTTCAGAAACTTAATTTTTTAATATACTTTGGAATTAAATTAGGCTATATTTGGATGAGCTGAACCAGACTGAAAAATTCAATGCCATAGCCGGGATTTGAGCGACGATCTCCAGGACTCCGTGGTTCAAATCCCGGCTATGGCATTGAATTTTTCAGTCTGGCTCTGCTCATCCAAACCTTAGCCTACACACGTCTAGTGTGAAAGAAATGATTATTTCCATCAATTTGCCTAGGCTATATTTCTATTTATATAAATAATACTAATTGTTCAGCTACTAATATTATACTCAAAACTCATTTTAACTATATTTCTATTCAGTATATTTTGTACTGTTATATGGAACACGCCCGTCTTGATAGCGTGTCTGCCTCGCGTTCAAGAGGTCCCGAGTTCGAATCTCGGTCAGGGTGAGTTACCTGGATAAGGTTTTTTCTTGGGTTTTCCTTTGTCCTTCAAGGCGAATGTCAGGCCGCGCCGTGGCTCAGTGGTTAGACCGCTTGGCTCTCACCAAGGCGGCCCGGGTTCGATCCCAGGCGACCGCAAAGTGAGATTTGTAGTGGACAACACGGCGCTGGGCGGGTTTTCTCCGGGATCTCCGATTTCCCCCGCCATCTCATTCCACCGGTGCTCCATCTTCATCTCATATATCATCAGTGTCATCGCCTGCGGTGCCGTATGTAGTAAAAGCGGGCGTTAAACACTACACATTTCCAAGACGAATGTCAGGTAACTCTAAGCTCCATGGATCCTGGACTCATTTGAGCACCATTTCACCCAGTTCATTCACCGTCCGATATGACTTAACGTTGGAGGACGTAAATAAAAAAAAAATATGCAACACTATAGTTTTACGTTGGGTATTAAGAAATACCTGGTATTCCATAATACCCGACACATCTCGGACAATGGAAATTTAAAGTAATGTACAAAACATTGCCAGCTAAAAACGACCACAGTATAACAAATTAATTCTTTTAGTGTACCTTACAATTAACATATATGTTCAAGTCACGTGCTTACTATTGGGTTAAAATGCTTCAACATTTTAAATATCACTAGGCACAATTTATTCTGTAGCGAGTGAAATGGCAACAATAAGCTGTCAATTATCACTGCAGTGCATCATGGGAGTCCTTCCTGACTACTTCATGGCACTCACATGATAGCAGCAGCAAACAGAGAGGAAATTTTGGTACTCCATATTTCCCGATTTTTCCACAATACTCTCCTCTTCTCACGTAACTCTTACACCTGGTTAATTCAACATAGATTTCCTTCAGCACTCCGCTGTAACTATTGAGGCTTATGGAGAAATTGTAACCAATATAAATAAATAAATAAAAATATGTACTATATATACGTGAACTTCAATACATACTGTCATTTATTTTATGTATATATAAACTCTACTCTATTTTTAAGAGAGCGCATTAATCTACTTCGAGGTAAACCTTTGCAAAAGTAGATATGACAGAGATAGAGGAAGCCGAATTCATAATTAGACATTTAAAATTCGAATCCCTATTTGCAAGCCTAAACATTCATATATTTTTTCAGCGACATCGCTAGAAATAACTGAATAGATGAAATAGTAAAAATTATTGAAAATTCGCTCTGTACGTTGCTAGCAGTTTAAATTTGGATGAATGAATAATTCGATTGGGGGCGACTGTTAATCCAACCTCTTAATTTGTACATATACCTCAAGTAATATCATAAAATGATGTCAATATAATGCACACTTGATTGTTAGCTACTCCACTTGATATTTCTCGTACTTCCCCTAATCCTGAAACCTTTTGACTGCTTATGGCTTTAATTTCACTCGTCCAGGGCTTGGTGTGGACAGTTATTGCGAAGCTTGCCTTCCAGCCACTCAGGTACGTAAAACGTTTCTGTAATTCCTCTACTTCTTTCAGTGACATCGCCAGGAACAACTGAGTAGCGACAGCACTTGAAAAATGACGAAATAGTGAAAATTGACTCTGCACGATGCTAACAGTTTGAATTTGGATAAATGAATAATTCGACTGGGGGCGCCTTCAAAGCCAACCTCTTAATTTGTACATCTACCGCAAGTAATATCATAAAATGGTGCCGATATAATGCACAGGCTTCATATTGGTAACCACTTCACTTGATGTTTCTCGTACTTCCCCTAATCCTGAAAACTTTGTTGACTGCTTTTAGTTTTAATGTCACTGGACTAGAGCTTGGTTTGGACAGTTACTGAGAAACTTGCCTTCCAGCCACTCAGGTACCTAAAACGTTTCTGTACTTCCTCTACTTCTAACCAATAAGACAGATTGCCACATCCAAGGCTGGTGTGGAACACGGATAAGAAAATTCTACCAATATAAAATAAAGAAAAACACTACGGGAATTCAAAAATATCAGCATGCTTCATTGTACTCGAGCATGCATAAATATATTCTAGTTTGAAACAATCAAGGGATTAGCCCGCCGCGGGAGCGTAGATGGTAGCGTCTGCCTCACGTTCAAGAGGTCCCGAGTTGGAATCTCGGTCAGCGCAAGTTACCTGGATAAGGTTTTTACCGGGGTTTACCCTTTCCCTGAAAGACGAATGTCGGGTAACGCTAAGCTCCATGGACCCCGGACTCATTGAGCACCATTTCACACCCATTTTATTCATAGTCCGATATGACTTAACGTTGGAGGACGTAAACTACACACACACACAAAACGGATTTGTTCCATCATCGTAAGCGTGCAAAACAGGAAGCTGCCCCCCTCCCCCGCCAGAAGGTAAGGGCTCAGCAGCCCACGTATTTTCTCCTTTGTCAGCCCACTGAATGCTCCTGACGTCATAGAGTGTGACGCACAATACGCCCACAAACGTTCACAGTTTGACAGGTGAGGCAATGGAAAAGGCAAAAATCACTTTATAACGTGATGGAGCATTTGGGTAGAGAAATACATATTTTACTGTGAAGTGTTAATTTGCGTGGGTTATTCTGGTGTAATTTTGTACAGAATTCAGAACAATTTAAAACAAAATCTAAGCCATGCACGTTTACAAATTAAAACAATTTATTGGAAGTTGCCAACTCATTATAAACATAGGCACTTCAAGAAATTGTCTTTGTTTATGTACCCTTTCTATTCTTGCGATTGTTGAAGGAAGTATGGGTGTGCTTCAGGGGTGGACTGTCATTAACGACCTCCCGTAGGGGAGCGGATCGCCCCCTTCAGCTGCTTTAGTGCGAGCGCTGCGGACCCTTAGCACCCGTGGTACCTCTGACGTTACCAGAGGAACCTCGGGCCGAACATTCAAGCCCCTCCCTCTGGGAGTTGTTCGGATTGGGTTAGACTCGAGGGGGCAGTGTGTTCCCGAAACCCGCGGGAAATCGGGTACCTCCGGCGAGCTTCGGCCCCCCGGAGGGGGCAGAGGGTTGCCTAGGAAGTCCCGGGTACTAGGCTGCAGAGCTAGTAGAATGTATGCTAGATCACCAGGCGGCCCCACCGGGTTTTCGGTAGTCTTCCCTGCGGGGTTGACGCGCGTAAGCGCTCTGGTTTATCTTGAAACATTGGGAAATAGCGCACTACTGTCCACGTTGTTCTAGGTAACCACATCGCATCACTTCCATGTAAGGTTCCAATTGATTATATTGTAGCTAAGTAATTAGGTTGAGCAGCAATTAGCACGATAGTTAACGACTATGCGGCAGATAGAAGTTCAAGCAAGGCTAGGAGAATATAGCGTATGGAATATTCAAGAAGTACGGACAAAGACAAATATTTCAACATCTGTAGTTGACAGGAGGCAATTTGTATGATAGATAAATAATCTTAAGAGTGGCTATCCTACCTCCTTACAAAGTACATTATGTGTTGTCATCGCAAGCTGCTATGTAACATGGGCAACCAAGTCGTTAAAGCCCGTCTCGGTAGCGTGTCTGCTTCACGTTAAAGAGGCCACGCCGTGGCTCAGTGGTTAGACCGCTTGGTTCTCACCAAGGCGGCCCGGGTTCGATCCCAGGCGACCGCAAAGTAAGATTTGTGGTGGACAAGGCGTTGGGGCGAGTTTTCTCCGGGACCTCCGGTTTCCCCCGCCATCTCATTCCACCGGTGCTCCATCTTCATCTCATGTATCATCAGTGTCACCGTCTGTGGTGCCGTATGTAGTAAAAGCGGGCGTTAAACACTACACATTTCATTTGACGTTAGTGGTCCCGAGTTGGAATGTCGGTCAGGATGAGTTACCTGGATAAGGTTTTGCCGGGGTTTTCCTTTTTCCTGAAAGACGAATGTCGGGTAACTCTAAGCTCTATGGACTCATTTGAGCATTATTTCATCCATTTCATTCATCGTCCGATATGACTTAACGTTGGAGGACGTAAATTAAAAAAAAAAAAAACGTTAAGGCAGAATTATGCGCTTCAATTTCAACGTCCTCTACATTTGAGGTGTTTACCAAGCTTTCTTTAGTCCTTCTTAACCTGAAAATGGCGAGGACATAGCCTAAACTTAGATCCCTTCCAAATTTGTTTTCCCATTTAATTTATTTCAGATATCATTCGTTAATTCCACCGCCTGTGGTACGTAGTAAGGACGCTTATTAAATATCTAATAAGGTACCTTATTTTTCGCTGGTGGCCGGCCGGCGGACGGTTAGTGCTGCAGCAGAAGGTACGCTGCCGCCGCGTTCGATTGTTACATTCTAGCGCTTAGGTTTATCATGCAAGTTGTAATTATAGTAATCGTATACCTTTGTCACAAGGTGGTGGAGATAATGTCATTATGTTGCCACAAATGTCTCGCACTTTTGATGAAAATTTATGTTGGCACGCAGTAATTCATCTTCTGAAATGTCAATAATCTTAGGCTCCGCCGTGGCCGAGTGGTTAGACCGTTTGACTCTCACCAAGGCGGCCCGGGTTCGATCCCAGGCGACCGCATGTGAGATTTGTGATGGACAGCTCGGCGCTGGGGTGGGTTCTCTGCGGGATCTCCGCTTTCCCCCGCCATCTCATTCCACCGGTGCTCCATCTTCCTGCGGTGCCGCATGTAGTAAAAGCTGGTGCTAAACACTACACATTCATTCATTGAGTAATTTATCTTGATATTGTCTACCATTACAATTAATTAGGGAAATTTTTGGAGATAGCCATCAGTAAAGGACTATGGCTACCGCGATCCCCAGAGTTAACGGTATTTATAGAGAAACTGTATCGAAACAACCTGCATACGTTGGAAGAACTGAAACAAATATCAGAAGAGAAATTACTGCAATTTTAGAAGATAAATTAATGCATGTCAACAGAAATTTTCTTCGAATATGTGAGATATACGTGGCAGTACATGAACATCATTTCGAACACCTTCTGTGACAAAGGTATGTGATTATTGTTATTATAATTTGCATGAAAAGCCTAAGCGCTAGAATTCAATTATTCAACGCGGCAGCAGCGTGCCTTGTGCTGCAGCAGGAATCGCCGGCCAGCCACCAGTGAAAAATAAGGGAGCACTTTCAAGCGCAGCGCTTTAGAAACATAGTACAATAGATATACCGTCCATTATGGGTCCCGACAAACTGCTAATATCTTCAGTTCCATTGTCAACTGACGTAGTCTTCAAAGTCAACGTCCAATTCAGGAAATTGTCCAACTTATCAATTAGTCCGTCTTCCAGTATATTTCTTTCACCCCCTGCACAGGGGGTTATCAGGCAGCCTTCCAATCTTCTGGAGTAAATTTTAATGCTGCTTTGCGAAAGATGTCACATCTCATTTTTTGAATGTCATTACATTTCGTCACATCTGCTTTGTTTTGTTCCCATATTAGCTCAATATAATTCATATCTCAATGATAAAGAAGAAAGGTATCTCCATTTAATTCAGGTATGGAGTCTATTACATACCATTTGTTCTTACCTTCGTTTCTCCTAATTATGACGTACAGCCCGCTTTTGGCAACATACGAGGGCTATCCAGAAAGTAGATTACGTTTTCGTCTGTTTCCGCTAGGGGCGGGGCTAGCGCGGCCATCTTGGGGTCAGAGCGTTGCGCAGCTCAGTCGGCATCTAGCCATGCTAGTGAGAGGTTCGTGCTTTGCTCCGTTCAGATACTGTGACGGTTTGAAATGTCTGCGTTAATTGAAAATCCCGCGAGCTGCGAGGTGCGTGCAGTAATAAGGTTTCTGACTGCAAAAAACTGTAAACCGATAGAAATCTATCGGCAGCTTTGTGAAGTGTATGGGGACAACATTATCACTGAAGGTGGAGTGCGTTAGTGGGTCATCAGATTTAAAAATGGCCGAACCAATGTTCACGACGAAGATCGAAGTAGGAGACCCAGCATAGTGACTGCCGAACTTGTCGAAAAAGTCGATGCTAAAGTCCGTGAAAATCGAAGGTTCACAATAACGGAACTTTCTTTGAGTTTTCCACAAATTTCGCGAAGTTTGTTGCACGAAATCATCAGCGAAAAGCTTGGTTACCACTAGTTTTGTGCAAGATGGATTCCAAAAATCTTGACAGAGGACCACAAAAATCAGCGAATGGCTGCAGCGTTGAACTTTTTGGACGTTTACCATAAGGATGGTGACTCTTTACTCGATCGCATCGTTACTGGTGACGAAATATGGGTGAAACACGTGAACTGTGAAACGAAATTGCAATCAATGCAGTGGGGGCACACAAGTTCTCCCCCAAAACCCAAGAAATGCATGCAAACAATGTCGGCAAGGAAGATGATGGCGACTGTTTTTTGGGACAGAAAAGGTGTGATTTTGGTGGACTTCCTGGAAAGAGGCACTACAATAAACTCTCAAAGGTATTGCCAAACTCTCCAAAAACTCAGAAGAGCCATTCAAAACAAGCGCAGAGGAATGTTGAGCTCTAAGATCTTGATTCACGACAATGCCCGGCCCCACACGGCAAATGTCACTCGTGAAGTTCTTGAATCTTTTAAGTGGGAGTTGTTTCCTCATCCGCCGTACAGTCCCGACCTGGCACCGAGCGACTTCCACCTATTCCCAGCAATGAAGAAGTGGCTGGCTATGCAGCGTTTTGATGACGACGCACAGCTGCAAGAAGAGGTAACGAAGTGGTTGAAGGCGCAGGCGGCCGAATTTTTCGACGAAGGAATTTCCAAGCTCGTACATCGCTACGATAAATGCCTTAATTTGAATGGTGACTATGTCGAAAAGTAGTATTTGAGTGTGGCTTTCATCTGTATATAATAAAATTTGTTTCCTATACTTTACTTTTTATTCTAAAACGTAATCTACTTTCTGGATAGCCCTCGTATTTCCATTATTACCGTGTTTCACTGTGGATATAAAACACTACACAAACAAACTTTGTACTGTTTGGAGCACCGATCGAGATTAGGCAGTACCGGATACCAGTGGCAATGTATTTACGAAATTTGTCACCGCTTCTTTGTCACAGGGAGGGGTAGCGCTGAGTTGGCCATGTTTTAAACTATACCAGACGTGTGCTTAAATATGACACTTTGTCAGCTGTGTCAGTCACATTTTGCCGTATATATTTTCATTATTTCTTTTAAAGCCGGTGCATTTGTTGTCTCATTTCCCGCAAGTGAGAGTTTTCTAAGACCACCAAGATTTTTAGAAACCCATTAGAGATTCAGTCTCACGTCCTTCTTTAGATCTATTTGCATTAAAAAATATCTATCTATGTATATAGATAGATATTTTTCCGTTTTTCTTATTTAACCCTTTTTTCATTATTTCTGTATATTTTCTCGTTTGCTCTAGTTTCACACATATTCACTATACTCATAAACAACCATGGGTCTCTTACCTGCGACCCTCTACGTGGCAGAAGGCTATACATGGGCTCTAGCGATCATGGCTACGAGGGCCATGATGACAATGTTTCTCGCTGCATGATCGTTTGGTTATGCAGCTGGGAGTTGGCGATAAGAGAAACAAAACACACTGCTATCACTAACGAGAAAGTGCTGTGCAGACGCAGTTTACTTTTGAGAGTAGGGACACTACCAAACACCACTCAATGTTTAGGGCAAAATACGAAGTTGCCATGCACCTAGCTTCTTCATTTGCGACAACTTAACAGTTACAGCATTTTGAATAAAGAATTATATAGATTTCAAGTAGGCATTACAATAAATTACAATTAATCTAATTAGAAACTACGTAAAATATTTAAAATAAAAACACGAGTCAGTTGGAGAATTTAATATCACGTTGGCATGTTGGCCATAGTAGCTCAATGGTTTAGAGCGGCAGGACGGAGACCAGAAGTTCGGCGATTCAAATCCCGGCTATGGCATTGAATTTTTGAATCTGACTCTACCCTTTCATAGTGCGTCCTACACACGGCTAGTGTGAAAGAACAATTAATTTCCATTTAAAATATTGTTGGATAATAGCTATTCCTTTATAATGAACCCAATAGAATGCAAACGCGATTAGTGAACGTTGTTGAAATGATCAAGGCTCTACCTGTTTTATGTTTATTACAGCTTTTATTTTCTCGTACTTCTTCCAAGGCGATTGCGTTTTTCTTAGCTCTGTCACATTACTCCAGCGTGATTTTAATGAAATTTACTGACTCACTGAAATATCAACGAAACTGATATTTGTAAAACCTGCAAAATAGGTTTATTTAATTTTTGCATGTAGACTTAATATTAAACGCAAAGTAGCCTTCCTAATTTTTGGGAGACAAAGTACTGCGTTCCTTTCAAAACTTGACTATCGAAATTTTATTGAAAATGTCCGCTGAATAAAAGCAATTTCTAGAGATTGTGTCTTCGTGAATAAAATCCTTAAAATAGTGTAAATACAGTGTGAGCTAGTGCGAAACAGTTCCATGCTTTACAGACTGGCATTCACACATGGGTGACGTGTTTGGAATTTGAGGTTAGTCATTCAATAGAGAAAACAGGATTAAAATGATCACAGTAAATATGATTTTTAATACAATTGTACGAGACTATTATTTGCAAACATTTCGTTACAGACTGACATTTTTGGCCAGGTAAGGCAATTCAAAATTTCTGTGTAAGTTTACTTCAAAAGTAATTCCATTTGTACAGGAGAATTTAAACTCTACTAGAACTTCTAAACATAAAAATACGTAATCATTAGAGGAGTAAGAATGCAATATGCGCTCATTACGGAGTGATATCTGTGAAATTGTGCTTAACAATTTAGAAATAATTCCAGGCCACAAAGATGTTATGCTGAAGTTGGAGAATGGATGGGGCAGAATGATAAAACGAACTTCTAGGAGATCGCGAAATACTTGCACTAAAAGTAAATATGAGTCGGAAGACTTGGAGATAAAGGACAACGGAAGAGATAAAGAAAATGACTCACAATGAAGGACTAAAGGCCGTTCTGTGTGTTACTTCCTGGAGCAAGGTGCGACCGCCACGAGTGTTTTGTTTCTTCCTCGCCAACTTGAAGCTAAATGCTTGCGAACGGAATTTCTTATTTCTGCAGTTTAGTATTGAAGCTTTTTAACTTTTCACAATTTATTTTAGAGCCTGCTGTACCTTTTTGTGTTCTGTATTGTGACACAACGTTTATGATAAGTTGTAAAATAACCCGCTACATATTTCGTACCACTTCCACTGATGGCAACTCGACTCTCTCTGAGACGTCGAACTTGCGGAACCTGATCCTGCCGGAATCTTGCCCTCTAAATAAATCTGACATCATACACTCACATTCAAGATTATTAAGCAGCAACGTGGGCACAAATAAATTGTAGCGGTGTAAGGTTCTTCTGGTTTAACCTGAAACATGACTGACAGTGCTACCCCTCCCTATAACAAAGGAGGGGTGAGAACTTGCGTAAGCACATTGCCACTGCCTGTCTCTGTCAGTCAACAAGTGCTCCAATTAGTACAGAGCTTGCTTATTTACAAACAGTGCTTCATACTGACACTAAAATATGGTAATCATTAGAGCCCGGATTTCTAAGCAAAATGCTTATAAATGCTTTTTTTTTTGCTGAAATACGGCGTTTGCTTGCTTATCTTATGCTTTTTTAAATTAAAATATCTTATTTTATCCAAATTGTATTAATTTAAAAGTAACTTTTTACTCCTAACCATCATCGTCTCACCGAAAGAGTCAGGAGCCGATATAAAAAACGTGGATCTTCTTGTCTCTAGTGTAAGTGTTTGTACTGTCACCAATTAGAGTTCAAAAGTTTCATGAAGTCCTTCCAAATTTGTCTTTACCTCCTCAGCCAGTTTTAACTCGATCGGATTCTTGGTTAAAGGCTGTGTCATTCTACACAGAACATCTCAATGAAGTAAAACAGTGTTGTACTCCTTAGATGCAGAAGATATAAGCAGTATCGCCACAGCACAACAATATTTTGCTAATATTGGCATCCAAGATAAGATAGAGTACCTACATACAAAATACCTGCTATTATAACACAGTTGGAAACTCGACATAATACCTTGGAGCGTTCACTTACTTTTATATATGGAATTTCTGTAACGTTGTCTTCAGAGATTCACAGTATTGTTAAAGCTGCCTTTGAGAAACTCAGTAAGGTACCAATGAAAAATCCTGGTTACGAGATACTGTAACATCTCTACAAAACCTGGTACAGATACGTATCTAAGGGAAATTCATTCAAAAATAACTGTGGTGCTTTTCGCATGTTCCAGTGACGTCGTGGGACATTGAGAGATCCCTTTCACAGTATTTTTTTCCAATGAAAAACGCAGGAGCGTCCCACAAGAAAATCTCAAAGGGGTCCCGGGTTAGATTCCCGGCTTTGGTGGATTTTTCTCCGAGCAAGATAATTCCTTATCTTCCCCAGAGTCTGGAAGGATGAATGACAGTGTGAATGTGTGTGTGTGTGTGTGTGTGATCTAATGATTAAAACCCAACGAATACGAGTTAACACCTTCGATATGTTCCAAAGGAGAACGGCCGCCGATATGACCATTGCAGTTAAAGGCGGGGTATAAATGAGAGTGTGAATGTGTACGTGATCTAATGATTAAAACCAAACGAATACAAGTTAATACCTTCGATATGTTCCAAAGGAGAACGGCCACCGATATGACCATTGCAGTTAAAGGCGGGGTATAAATGAGAGTGTGAATGTGTACGTGATCTAATGATTAAAACCCAACGAATACAAGTTAATACCTTCGATATGTTCCAAAGGAGAACGGCCACCGATATGACTATTGCAGTTAAAGGCGGGGTATAAATGAGAGTGTGAATGTGTACGTGATCTAATGATTAAAACCCAACGAATACAAGTTAATACCTTCGATATGTTCCAAAGGAGAACGGCCACCGATATGACCATTGCAGTTAAAGGCGGGGTATAAATGACAGTGTGAATGTGTACGTGATCTAATGATTAAAACGCAACGAAAACGAGTTAACACCTTCGATATGTTCCAAAGGAGAACGGTCGCCGATATGACCATTGTAGTTAAAGGCGGGGTATAAATGACAGTGTGAATGTGTACGTGATCTAATGATTAAAACCCAACGAATACGAGTTAACACCTTCGATATGTTCCAAAGGAGAACGGTCGCCGATATGACCATTGTAGTTAAAGGCGGGGTATAAATGACAGTGTGAATGTGTACGTGATCTAATGATTAAAACCCAACGAATACGAGTTAACACCTTCGATATGTTCCAAAGGAGAACGGCCACCGATATTACCATTACAATTAAAGGCGAGGTATAAATGAGAGTGTGAATGTGTACGTGATCTAATGATTAAAACCCAACGAATACGAGTTAACACCTTCGATATGTTCCAAAGGAGAACGGCCGCCGATATGACCGTTGCAGTTAAAGGCGGGGTATAAATGAGAGTGTGAATGTGTACGTGTTCTAATGATTAAAACCCAACGAATACGAGTTAACACCTTCGATATGTTCCAAAGGAGAGCTGCCGCCGATATGACCATTGCAGTTAAAGGCGGAGTATAAATGAGAGTGTGAATGTGTACGTGATTTAATTATTAAAACCCAACGAATACGAGTTAACACCTTCGATATGTTCCAAAGGAGAACGGCCTCTGATATGACCATTGCAGTTAAAGGCGAGGTATAAATGGTGCAAAAAATAAATAAGTAAATAAATATCAAGATATCTCTCTCGTGTACTGTAACAAACGTGAGTACGGTAAAAATTCTATCAAACAAAACGTTTATGATAAAATTTTTATTTTCTTATTTGTTTCATTTTTCATGCTTATATGCTTGTTTATTTCATCATTTGATTGTTCTTACAAATCCGGGCTCTAGTAATGATAGAAATATGTCACCAAAATCAGTGTTGTACGAATAATTAAGAGAAACCAAGAGAAGTTCAAACGTTCTCCGTAGATGACCTTACTACCTTATCATTGGGGTATGAATGCTATCGAACTAATATGGGCACAAATCAAAGCAGATATAACGAAGTATAATGTGGCATTCAAAGAACGAGATCTTCCGTATTGCAACACTAAAAGTTACTCCGGCAAATTGGAAGGTTGCCTGTGAACATGTGAAGGGCACAGAAGAAATGGCCTGGGAGACAGACGGAATTTATTGTAATTTTACGTTCTCCAACGTTAAGTCATATCGGATGATTGGAATGGGTGAAAAGCTCAAATGAGTCCAGGGTCCATAGAGCTTAGAGTTGCCCGACATCTTTCAGGATAAGGGAAAACCCCGGTAAAGCCTTATCCAGGTAACTCACCCTGACCGAGATTCGAACTCGGGACCTCTTGAGCGTGAGACAGACGCTCTACCACCACGCTACCGAGGCGGGCAAACAGACGGATTAATTGATATGTTGGACCATTTCATCATAAATTTAGAAGAAAGTGACACTGTATCGGACGATGCGTTTGAAGACTGTGGGTGTAATCCAGCATCCAATGATAACGAATCTGAGAAATTAGCAGTTTGTCGGGACCCATAATGGACGATATATCTACCGACAGACTTTAAAGCGCTGCGCTTGAAAATATTAATGAGATAGCTACAATGTAATCACGCAGAGTCAATCTAACGCTGCATGGAAGTGATGCGATGTAGTTATGGCTTATCCATAGTGCGCGCTCTCTCTAATTCCCATGTTTTAACATAAACCAGACGAACTGTAAGAGAACTCGCCGAAGGGGTGGATACTTTTATCAGGTGTATAGATATTTAAAATCTATGGTTTACAATCAATTCTTGAAAAAACCGCAGCAGGTGCGGAAAGCGCGACGCTTTCAGAGGAATTTAGAAACCAACAAAACGGAATTTTCTGGCGATTTGACAGGGGCGTATTAAACAGATTTAATACTTTCACCTGCGCGTCTTTATGGCATTAATTTCTTTTATTCCAGAAAGCTGCAAAATGAAATACTTTATCCTAAGAGCACTTAAAGCGTCAAACTATATCTGCAGATGAGTTAATCAAACGGCATTATATTTGGTAATTTTTTTTCTTTTGAACACTACTGTAATAGTTTAAATTTGTATATTTTCATAGCGCGAGATGGCTCTGTGGCACCGCGCGAGGCACCCCTGTTCGATCCCTGGTCGGTAAGGAAAATGCTGGAGTAATGGCTGTTTCAACACGGCTCTCCTTTTTCCCCCACTTCGTCTCCCTCTTTCAAGTTGCAGGATTACTCCGAGGTGTTTCTGCCACTTAACCTTGTCTTTTTCTACAGTCTGATTTTAAAAAGAGAACACGGCAGTTGTTAAGCAAGGGACATGGAGGGTAAGAGGGGAAGGTGGTATGGAAACGTAAACAAAGGTTGCCACTTTGATCACATTACTAATCAAGGCTTCGCGGGTGATCAGCCGTGTCAAATTAATTTGAAGAAGATTGGTCGCAGAAGAATCCCCACCCTAAGCCGGGAATCGAACCCGGAACCCCTAGCACGGCTGACAGGTGCTTTATCGACTAAGCTACGGGGCCAGCAACAATTTTGAATTGTTTACGCACTTTTCCTTTAAAAACAAGCATATTACATGTACAGACCACCTTGTCTGAGAAATGATGATAGTCACTGTATATGAAAAAGTAACCGCTTTATTATTGGTCATGTGCTATTCACTTAGTTTTGTCGACGACGCCCTCCTGCTTTTCAGATCGAAGAAACTAGGGACTGTCACAAAGATATGGACCATGGCAATGAACTCTTCAACCATCTCAATTTACAGAGTGGTTAATAAATTATTTAAAAACACTCATACCTGTCAAGACGCTACAACATAGTGAACGTGTATCGAGGAACAACTGAAGTGAGATAACTTGAACGCTTGTTTGTTTCTAGTATTGAGAGGGTAACCAGAGGGATATACATAACTTGCTATCTGCTTCTCGGCAACATTGCAGTTCCCCACATGGACAAACAGATTACCTTCATGTATCTTCTTTTATAAGTGCCAACCTACTCCGTTACGTAATCTACACAAAGCGTGTTCGATTGTGCGTTTCTACACTAATTTGGCCTTACTTAAGGACATCCTAGTACAAGTTTGTGTTCGTATATCTAAAGATGAACATAAACTTGCATCAGACAAAGATACAGTCGAGTATCAGTGTATTATCTGCTCTATTAAGGATATGAAAACAACAATTGTGTTACTGCGTATTTTGAAACTAATTTATGCCACCACATGTACTTGCTTTGAAACAAGTTAAATGAAAATGTTTAAAAATGTCGCTAGAGATAATATTTGCGATAATATTAATCAGTAAACGTCAACCGTATTCATCATAGTTTTCAATGAATGCAAGAAAGTAAAAGAGGAAGAACGCTACTGCACGCAGCTGTCTTCCTGTTTGGAGGCCAATGCGGTACTTGCCAGTCATTTGTCTAAAGTGGCTTACATTGATTCAACCTTGTTTGCGAGCTCACAAGTGTGTCCCATCTTTGTTTGCATTATCACCCACTCGTGTCACGCGCGTCATTTGAATTAAGTTTGTTACACAGTTCTCGGCATCGTGTAAAATAGCAGACATTGTAGAGAAGTGAGTAAAGCTAGCAATTAAATATCTCAAGCATAGTTCTAGGGCATTTTGGTTTTTAAGGTGGTAAAGAACATTTCAAATTACGTTGGAGGTGACTATTCAACAGATTTGTACTGAAACTGAGCACGTCTTTAATTTATAATCGCAATTTGTTGCTCCTACTATGTGTTTCAAATGAGAAGAGTTTTTGTTTTTGAAGTTAGGGATTTCGTCGATTTCCTCTTTGTGAATGGAACAAACCGTGTGACTGAAATGTTTGCTGCCGATATGACATTAAGTTCTCCAACTGACTCGTGTTTTTGCCGGTAAACCACTAGGAGTTCTCATAAACACACGAGACAACTACCTTACTGACGACTTACTATGCTGCAAGTACCTTAAGGCCCGGGCTTTATAGTTCGGAACACTATTAGGTACAACTGACTCGTGTTTTTCCCGGTAAACCACTAGGAGTTCTCATAAACACATGAGACAACTACCTTAATGACGACTTACTATGCTGTAAGTACCTTAAGGCCTGGGCTTTATAGTTCGGACCACTATTAGGTACAACTGACTCGTGTTTTTCCCGGTAAACCACTAGGAGTTCTCATAAACACATGAGACAACTACCTTAATGGCGACTTACTATGCCGTAAGTACTTTAAGGCCCGGGCATTATAGTTCGGACCACTATTTGGTACAACTGACTCGTGTTTTTCCCGGTAAACCACTAGGAGTTCTCATAAACACATGAGAAACTACCTTAATGACGACTTACTATGCTGTAAGTACTTTTAAGGCCCGGGCTTTATAGTTCGGACCACTATTAGGTACAACTGACTCGTGTTTTTCCCGGTAAACCACTAGGAGTTCTCATAAACACATGCGACAACTACCTTAATGACGACTTACTATGCTGTAAGTACTTTAAGGCCCGGGCTTTATAGTTCGGACCACTATTAGGTACAACTGACTCGTGTTTTTCCCGGTAAACCAGTAGGAGTTCTCATAAACACATGAGACAACTACCTTAATGGCGACTTACTATGCTGTAAGTACTTTAAGGCCCTGGCATTATAGTTCGGACCACTATTAGGTACAACTGACTCGTGTTTTTTCCGGTAAACCACTAGGAGTTCTCATAAACACATGAGACAACTACCTTAATGACGACTTACTATGCTGTAAGTACTTTTAAGGCCCGGGCTTTATAGTTCGGACCACTATTAGGTACAACTGACTCGTGTTTTTCCCGGTAACCCACTAGGAGTTCTCATAAACACATGCGACAACTACCTTAATGACGACTTACTATGCTGTAAGTACTTTAAGGCCCGGGCTTTATAGTTCGGACCACTATTAGGTACAACTGACTCGTGTTTTTCCCGGTAAACCAGTAGGAGTTCTCATAAACACATGAGACAACTACCTTAATGGCGACTTACTATGCTGTAAGTACTTTAAGGCCCTGGCATTATAGTTCGGACCACTATTAGGTACAACTGACTCGTGTTTTTTCCGGTAAACCACTAGGAGTTCTCATAAACACATGAGACAACTACCTTAATGACGACTTACTATGCTGTAAGTACTTTTAAGGCCCGGGCTTTATAGTTCGGACCACTATTAGGTACAACTGACTCGTGTTTTTCCCGGTAACCCACTAGGAGTTCTCATAAACACATGCGACAACTACCTTAATGACGACTTACTATGCTGTAAGTACTTTAAGGCCCGGGCTTTATATTTCGGACCACTATTAGGTACAATTGACTCGTGTTTTTCCCGGTAAACCACTAGGAGTTCTCATAAACACATGAGACATCTACCTTAATGACGACTTACTATGCTGTAAGTACTTCAAGGGCCGGGCTTTATAGTTCGGACCACTATTAGGTACAACTGACTCGTGTTTTTCCCGGTAAACCAGTAGGAGTTCTCATAAACACATGAGACATCTACCTTAATGACGACTTACTATGCTGTAAGTACTTTAAGGCCCGGGCTTTATAGTTCGGACCACTATTAGGTACAACTGACTCGTGTTTTTCCCGGTAAACCACTAGGAGTTCTCATAAACACATGAGACATCTACCTTAATGACGACTTACTATGCTGTAAGTACTTCAAGGGCCGGGCTTTATACTTCGGACCACTATTAGGTACAACTGACTCGTGTTTTTCCCGGTAAACCAGTAGGAGTTCTCATAAACACATGAGACATCTACCTTAATGACGACTTACTATGCTGTAAGTACTTTAAGGCCCGGGCTTTATAGTTCGGACCACTATTAGGTACAACTGACTCGTGTTTTTTCCGGTAAACCAGTAGGAGTTCTCATAAACACATGAGACAACTACGTTAATGACGACTTACTATGCCGTAAGTACTTTAAGGCCCGGGCTTTATAGTTCGGACCACTATTAGGTACAATTGACTCGTGTTTTTTCCGGTAAACCAGTAGGAGTTCTCATAAACACATGAGACAACTACCTTAATGACGACTTACAACATGTAAGTACTTTAAGGGCCGGGCTTTATAGTTAACCACTGTTAGGTCAATAAATGGAAATTAATTGTTCTTTAACACTAGCCCTGTGTAGGCTAAAGTATGGAAAGATAGACTGAAAAATGCAATGCCATAGTCGGGTTTTGAACCACGGATATTCTGGTTGCAGTCCAGCCGCTCTAACCCTTGAGCTACTGTGGCCAACGTGCCGACATGACATTGAATTCTCCAACTGACAATGTCATGTTGGCAAGTTGGCCATAGTAGCTCAATGGTTTAGAGCGGCTGGACGGCAACCAGAATATCCGTGGGTCAAATCCCTGCTATGGCATTGAATTCTTCAGTCTGACTATCTTTCCATACTTTAGCCTACACACGGCTAGTGTGAAAGAACAGTTCATTTTCAGAAGTTTCAGTACATTGAAAAGAATTAAGTCTTTCCTTAGGAAGTTTTTACTGAAATTTGCAGCCCTTTGTGTACTTAGCAAAACGCTTTTTCAAAGGAGTGTTATATGAAAAAAATTAACATTTTTTAACTTTTCGTAGGAAATTATGAGATTGTAATTTGATGAAAAAATACTGAGAGTTCACATTAAGCCAATATAGGCTTAATTCCTTGACTGGAACATAGCACAGTTCTCGTCTGTAGCGAATCAGATGCGTTAGAGCCGTCAGCGTTGCCACCTCATTACCCTCACTCTTTTTATATTTCCCTCTCTCTTGCACACTTGCGAGTCCTTTTGGCGCTAGATGTAAGGGAACGCAAACTGAATTTTCCATAGTTTTATTATAATGTAGTTGTTCAAATCACAATTGCAGCAGGGATATTCGTATATTATGCAAATGGTTTAAATATTTAGTTTAAAGTTATATATAGTTTATGAACTACTTATTTTTCTAATCCAACGAAAATACGAGCAGTGCATCCGTATAGCTGTGAATGTTACTTACGTTAAGAGATAATTCGTCATTGTCATTGTCTTCAACATTTGAGTACTGCAAAATTATGATGATAGGTTTCAAAATCTCATTACGTGCCATTTCTTTCCAAAAGTCGTCTTCTTGTAGTTTATCTGATATCTCACGCAGTTTTCCCAATCTTGTTGTGTTCCCTGTCAATTTCTTGGTGAATAAGTCGTTCAATGTCAGTCAGTTTAAAAATATTACTTCTATTTGCAACATAATCTGAGCCCACATTAACTCTATTTAATTGTTCTTTTTTTACGTCCTCCAACGTTAAGTCATATCGGATAATGAATGGGATGGGTAAAATGATGCCCAAATGAGCCCGGGGTCCATCGAGCTTAGAGTTACCCGACATTCGTCTTTCAGGATAAAGGAAAACTCCGGGAAAAAGTTGAACCAGGAACTCACCCTGACCGAGAATGGAACTCGGGACCTCTTGAACGTGAGGCAGACACGCTACCACCACGCTACTGAGGCGGGCATTTTTTAATTGTTCTAACAGTAGTAAGGGGGGGGGGAGGAGGTGGATCGCGTCTCATTGATCCAGCTGATACACTTTTTCATGGAATAGTAACTGAATAATGCTGCTTTGAACTCTCTAGAGTAAATAGAGATTACAAATCATTCATAAACAAAGATATAATGTGACCAGACACGTTCTGCCAGACTAGCAAGAAGTGTATCGTTTCCTCTCATCGAATTTAACAAACACCTTGGCTTATTCAAAGTACATATTTCTTTTATTACGTCATGTCAAATGTTTACATTTCAGTTCTGAGTAATTTCAAATATACGTTCACGCATACATGCCAACCAATAATGATATTCATTACAGTGCTTACGTCGCAATGCATTGTTATAATATAATGGTATCTGCTTTATTTGTATTAGGAAAACTATTTGAACTAAAAATATGGGGCTTTTACGGTTATGTTGAGTACATTACTCTCTCCTTCCTCATGAATCAGTTTTTGCAAAATCTGCATTTTTGTCTTAGCGCGAATAGTATTTATTAGATATTGATTAGTTTGTCGCTCGTCACACACCACTTGGGGGGAATGCAATACGATAACACCGCAGTACTCCGATTGTTTGCTCACCTATAGTTATGTTCTGGCCGTATGAACTCTGAAAGGAATGAGTTCACTACAGACATACACACGTATAGACAAGGTGACGTAATGATATACGAGTCGCGCACAGATAGAAACGCTGGCAAGATAATATGCAGCCTACTTATTATCCAAGCGGCAGCCCGATGTGTAGCTTGTGACACCGGATATTGTTTTTTTCAAAGCTTCTTCATTACATTTATCTATAAGGCTACTTATAATTTCACGTCCTTCCGAATGCACAACCTTAAATTTCTTAACATCTTCAGACATGGTGAGAAGACTAGTAAATCCTACTGCACTGAACTACTGTTCGGCCGTTCTATCTCCGGCTCTGACATTTCTCGAGAGGGAGAAGTAGGCTTTTGCCAGTTCTTTAGCGGGAATTTCAAGCAGAAGAACAATGCGTATTTTAAATATTTCATGTATTTGCATATTTCATGAACCAGTAGCCATATTATTATAATAGCGATAATAATAGGACTTACGAACACTAAACATCGGAATTCACGCACGAAAAATATACCAAAGAAAGTTCACCAGTGCAAGCCTCTATAAGGCCACGTGGCTCAAACAAATTTAAGCTGGCAACACGGTGTTGGGTTCGGGAGCCACGCCTACCAGCGACAATGCTGATTGGCGCTAGCAGACAGTTTTAACTTCCTGACCACGACACCGGATGTACAGACTCCCAGTACCAGCAACAGATGCAGTTAGTGTGTGTGTGAAAGGTGTGAATGAAATATTCGAATAGAGTGGTGTTGTAATAAATATCTTGCATTATGATGAAATTGTAAATTGTATTTCAGTGTTTTAAAGTTAATATAGTCCTATATTTTCATTGTAAAGATAATTTTGAGGATATGTTTTCAATTGCTCATTACTGTATGGTGGTACTATTATCTTTCCCCTTCCACCTTTTACAGTCGCAAAACGTCAGAGCCGGAGATACAACGGCCGGACTTTAGTTCTGCATCTTGCTACGCAAGTAGGCTACGTGACTTTCTGCAGGTGATTGCTGTATTGCTCACTCGCTGCGTAGCCCGACAACGGTTCCCCTCTCCCGCACACCTCATCCCGCGGAGGTCACGAGTCCAGAACACATCTATAGTAGCGCTCAAGGACAAACATCATCCCATTTGGAGCACATAATTGTACTTGCAAGTTCAGATGGGGAAATAACAATTGTTCTAAGGTTTAAGCTCCATAGTAATACATTTAATAGAGTGTACATGAACAAACTAAAGCCTTTACTAAACAGAAGCGAGAAACCTCAAAGTCGTTTCTTATATTTGTTTTGTATTTGTACAAAACGGAATTCAATTGATTTTGCTTGTGTAATTTCAACTAAACTATGATTGCTATTGAAAACGTATTATTCAGAGAGACCTGCGGGTATTTTTGGGGTTTTCCTGTTCTGTGTGTGCATCTAAAAATTAATTAAACTTTTCCAAATACTCTTTTTTTTTAAAGCGTTGAGTTTAATCTTAAGTATGATTTATTTTCATTTTTTAAAATATGAGAAAATAATGACTATCAGTATAATAAATGACTGAAATATGGGCTTTCTTGGTATAGTTTTAGTTTAGCACGTCTCCGCAGGTCTCTCCAGCTGCCGGCCAGCATGGCGGAGACCCTGGCGGACGACGAGCAAGCGGTGGCCAAGGTTTTACATTTCATTTTAAATTTAAATTTTAGAATTTAGGACCCAATAATTTGGCATTTTAACCTTTTTTATAGTTTTAAGTTTTCTTTTAGTATTTGAGATACCGTTATACGGGTTTTTAATCTTAATTTTATTTAACTGCCTCTTTAGACCTTTAGATCGTTTTTAACCCAATTGGCTTTTAAATGCGTTGATGACTTTGTAGTTGAGCGTCCTTAAACCCAATTATCCTTATCCTATCCTTCTTGCTATAATGCATATATTCAAATAAAGATGTTTGATTAGTTCTGAACACCGATAAAGATATTTCATCCTGTCTGATTTTAGAATTTGAATTTTGTAAGTTAGGCGCCCGAGTTAGGGTTTGATTGTCAGATTTCCATGTAGCAGCGTGTGTTTTGCAGGCCGCGGATGAAGTCAACATTATCTAAACGGATGTGGCGAGTTTCAGTGGTAGTCCCTATGTGCGTAGAACATGTGTCTCTCAAGGACACAGCACATTGCGTTGCAGTTTTGTCTACCGTTCGTTCTCACTGTTCTGGAGTAGACCCCGCTCTTAACAAATAGCACAGAGAAGAGAGAGGCGTTCCAGCAAAGTTCATTGCTTCCATCCAGTAGAAATCGATTCACATCTAACTTTGGCTACAATATCTTCCACGCGTGGTGTAAATCGCGTGATAGGAGCTGCTTTTGCTGTGGACTAGAGCTGCCAGATTTCCAAGACAAAAAATGGAGTGACTCATTTTTTTAACCTTTTTTAAACCTAAGGAAGATAAATATGCTGAATACATAAACATTAACTTATTCCCATCATTAACCTTCGAAGTGCTCTTCAATTTGACATGCTACATTTAATTATACTGTACTGAATGCTTGGCGTTTTTTAATAATTCCACATCACATTTTGCAGAATTATAAAATTCTGAACATGATTTGTTCTCCTAGTTCACTGTCATATGGAGCTCTACCTTATTGTGTTTCACTGCATGATGTATGAGGGCTGTTCAATAAAGAATAATCACAATTTTTTTTTTTGACAATGTACCTTTACTCATCCTCATAATTTTGATGGTCCTTCTCAAAATAGTCTCCCCTGAATGTGATGCACTGGTCCCAGCGTTTCTGCCAGTCTTCAAAGACATGCTGGAAACAATTTCTGAGAGATCCTTCAAAATCGCCTCCCCAGCCTTCACCACTGCTTCTGATGACGGATAATGCCTCCCACGAAGGCGTTTCTTCAAGTTAGTGAATAGAAACAAGTCACATGGGGCTAAATCCTCACTATAGGGAGCGTGAGGGATGCACTTCACGTTGATTTTTGCAAGATATTCAGCAACAACATTAGAAATATGCGGCCGCGCATTATCGTGGTGCAGCATCCAGCGTGCTTCACGGAAATGTGGTCTTTTGCGCCTGATATGGACTTGGAATATTTTCAGGACATCCCTGTAGTATTGTCCAGTTACTGATGTGTGTGCAGGTACAACATGCTGATAAACCATTCCATGAATATCAAAAGAATGACATGACCATAACTTTCCCAGCAGAAGCAACCACTTTTGCTTTTTAGGGGGGTTGGTGATGAAGATATACACAGTGAGGTTTGCTGTTTGCTTTCAAGATCAAAATGATGTAGCCAAGTTTCATCAGCAGTAAGTACGTTTGAAAGAAACTCCGGATCTTCCTCTAACATCAACTTTAACTGCATGCAGACCTGCATGCGAATGTCCTTTTGTTCGGGAATCAACAGTCTTGGAACCCATCGCGCACAAACACGTCTCATGTGTAATGTTTATGTCATCAACGTGTGGGTGGCACCCAATGAAATGTTCAGTATTTCAGAAAGTGATCTTAAGGTAATTCGTCGATCCTCTCTCACAATGGCAGCAGCAGTGTTGATGTTTTCTTCCGTAAGAGTGGTAACTGGAGCACCGTGGCCACCTTCCTTTGAAATTGATTGTCTCCCCTCCTTAAAATTTTAAACCACCTTCGAGCTGTGCTGTAGGGAAGAACAGACTCTCCATAGGCCTCCTGTAACATTGTATAGGCCTCAACTGAAGATTTGTTGAGACAAAAGCAGAATTTCAAAGTCGCATATTGTTCCTCGTGGGTTACCTCCATTGTAGCTGTAGGCGATACTGAACATGTCTGAACTTGCCTGGTTCTCACAAGCGGGAACCAGGAGCACCACTTCTATGGCGTGTTTGTTTCACATTAAGCTAACAGATTGAATTTTAGTGCGAAAAATTGACCGTAAACAATTATCATTCTTTATTGAATAGCTCTCTTACTAAACCAAGTTCACACGCTGTGATATTCTCATATTCTTGTTTATTATTCAAATCAACAAAACAATTCGAAAGTTTATTTCCAGCTCCAGTATTACATTTCTCCTTGTTCAGATGCCCCTTATAACGTTCATGTTGCCTCAAATTACTTTGTCCACCATGTGAAATCTTTCCTGCACGTGGTCTCGTCCGATGCCGGCTTTACCCCTGGAATATACCTTTTATGGATCGTCTTCACCCCAAACCTTTTCCAACTATTGTTGTACACGATCGCCAACAATTTAGGCCTAGCTTCCAATAACCACGCTTAAAATAGATTTACAACATAGAGTAGAACGGTAACGAAAATGGAACTGAAAGACAAAATCAGAGAGATATTAAATTCGCTTATTATCGCTGGCAGAACGTACTGCTCTGCTGCTATATGACGTCACACACATGTATCTACGTTGATTTAGAAGGCACAACTGTTGCCAGCATCAGCGAAATGAAAGAAAACAAAGTACCGTTTTCCAAAGAGTACATAAACTTTATGAGAGTATTTAAGTCATTATATATAATTCAATTTTTCTCAGTAGGCAAATAGAAATGGAGAATTGCGTACTCTGGGTAAATAATAAACGGAGGAACAAAATTTGGGAGAAAACAAACGGAACATCTGGCAAGCCTACTGCGAACACCGTAGTTGTGATGTTAGTCTAATTATACGAACACCTGGAAACATACTAAGAATGTATTAAACTATGCACAGCATCACTTTCATCTATCTTTTCCTACAATTATACAAGAGGGATTTTTTTTTACACTAAAAGATAGCTAACCCTCTCTCTCCCCCAGAGCACCACAGGTAAGGGATTGACCTCGTTAACCAGAGCAAGATGTATCACAAAGTAAAACATAGTACAAGTAAAACTAAGGACACGTGGAAATAACGTGGGACATTTGAGAAATAACCTAACCAGTGACTTACTCCCCGTAAAGATATTCCGATGTTTGTGATTGGCTAAAGCTAGGCATCTCAGTCTTCCTTCACTTGTTTATTACAGTGGGCGCACAACTTCTGGAAATATGACCCTGAATGCCAACACAACTGCCAAGCCTGGGAACTGTTTGTTTAGCTTAAGTCGGAGTAACCTTATTCCTCAAAACATCTGTACAGTGTGCAACGAATGTGTTCCACAACTGTAGGCTGCAATGTGCATACAGTGAACGGTTAGATTCAGTAAGCACTTACTACAGTAAGAGGGAGAGGTGTTATGTAAACAAGAGTGCGGCAATTAACTAGAATGTTACTTTACAAGTTTGGTACATTCCTGCTACTCATTACTTGGACATAACATTTATCTGTCATTTGTGATTTCTGCGAATTCCATTGGCTGAAGTGTGGTGCTTAGCACACGACCCCACTCACTCTTACAAGAATAATCAGTGCGTTATCTGAGAGGTTTCTATTAACGAAGATAAATCCATGGAAAGCGTTCCAGTAGCGCTATAATACATGTTTTGGTGTTCTCGTTGGAGGCATTTTGCTATCGCCATTTTTTTTTACGAAAATTGCAACCGCAATCTGAAGACACAACAGAAGTTACCATCTACCGATCAAAGCACCCACTTGTGGGGTGAAGTGACGTCATGCTCAGTACCGTTTACACATAAATTGAATCTTCGTTCGCTGTATGAACATTGTAAGGCTACATTTCATACACAGTGGTAAATGTGCTCCCTTTTTGTGTACTTGTAATATTTATAAACATGGCTCCAACTTTTCAATATTAAAATATTGCATAGTGAGTCTTCACTTCATGAAGCAGTAGCAGACATGCAGATATAGTGCAGTTCATAACCGATTATCGCACGCACTCTCCAGCATGCAGCAGTCGACTGTCACCAGCGCTACGTAGCTGTAGAGATAAACAGTTGCACTGCAGAATCTAGTGTGTCTACACCCACAACAGCTCATTTCAAATCCAAAGTGTATTGTATTCAAATACCGTGTTTTTCAAATGGGAAGGGTTCTGGTCCTCATCAAATGAGATGCCACTCTTTTCTTCTTTTCCCTCTCTCTCGCACAGTCTAGAGCATGCAAGCCTTGGTGGTAGACCTAAGGAAACCCAAAGTGAATTTTCCAAATTCAGTTAAAATCAATACCGGAACTATGATATTCGCATATTATCGCTATGTTTTGAATGCTATATTTATAGTTTATTAATCACATTTTTTCTAATCCAATGAAACTGACTGTGGTAGCTGTCAATGTCACTGACATCAAGAGAATTCGTTATTGTCAGTGTGTTTATCGTCTGAGTCTTGCAAATTTAAAATCAGGCATCGTAAAGGGATATGAAGTTGACTAGTCTCGCAGTATATATCTGCTGACGTCCGTCCCGGGGACAACACGCAGGGATAGTCCGGTTCGCCAAGCCTAGCTTTAGTTTCATTACAACTACTGCTCGCCACGCAGTTAGATCTGCCTTCCAGGGAGTACAAGGTGTTTGACATATTGTGTTAATAGCATTACTTTTACAGCAATTTTGGGCAATCTCCATTTAATAAATAAAACGATCTGGATATTATCTTCAGCCATTAAACAGCTTAAAATGTATAATTTCGAGCTGTCTAAAAGCAGTACAGAAGGTGTCTACAAAAATTAACAATATACAGAATGCACTTCCTATCAAACGAGTAAAAAAAAAAAAAAAAAAAAAAAATAAATTGTCCAGTGTTCTATACAAAAATACTGGATTTTCAGTGCTGCGTATTATAAGAAATAAACTAAGTCTCCGAAAAACACATGAAAATGATTTGTACTACTCATATGCACAATTAACGTCATGTGACATTGAACGAACTTTCTCCCAATACTTTTATAATGTTTCAGTGTGAGGCGCAGAAAATTCACATTTGAAAATTTACAAGTGTACATGGTTATTCACTGTAATTCCCGCAACGAAAGCAATGAGAAGGATGGCATGTTGCAACGTAGGTTACATTTTGTATCCGTACCGGACTGTACACACACAGCGCATCGGTATACTTGTTGACACAGACGTTTGTTGACGTCTCGCTTGGCCTTGTATAGTACCTGTGTGCGTACATTGAATGCTAAGGTGTATGCGGTCCCAATGATAGGCTCCAAAATCTTGTCACCTGCTATTTCTTTCGTAAAGCCGTTTTATAGTTTCTCCACGTGTCTCACGAAGTTTTCCCTTGGCAGTCTCTTCGTGAATGGGTCGTTCAACGTCAGCCACTTAAAAACCGTAATCACCAGGTATCGCAAATGTAAACAAATCATGTGACGGCTCATCTTCTGCAGCTACGGCATTCTAAAGCCTAACAGACTTGTTTCTTCTCTCTAATTTAAGAAACACCATGGCTTCTTCAAAGTATTTGTTTTAGCACATCATGTCAGTAGTTTACATTTCGGTTATGAGTAATTACGATGGCTGTTCAATAAAGAACGATCACAATTTCTTTTGACAATGTACCTTTACTCATCCTCATAATTTTAATGGTCCTTCTCGAAACAGTCTCCCCTAAATGCAGCGCACTTGTCCCGTTTCTTGTTTCTGCCAGTCTTCAAAGACATGCTGGAAACCATTTTTGAGAGATCCTTCAAAATCACCTCCGCAGCCTTCACTACTGCTTCTGATGATGCATAATGCCTCCCACGAAGGCGTTTCTTCAAGTTAGGGAATAGAAAAAAGTCACATGGGGCTAAATCCGGACTATAGGGAGGGTGAGGGATGCACTTCACGTTGAATTTTTACAAGATATTCAGCAACAACATTGGCAATATGCGGCCGCGCATTATCCTGGTGCAGCATCCAGCCTTAGCGCCTGACATGGACTTGCAATGTTTTCCGGATATCCCTGTAGTATTGCCCAGTTACTGATGTGTGTGCAGGTACAACATGCTGATAAATCATTCCATGAATATCAAAGAATGAGATGACCATAACTTTCCCAGCAGAAGAAACCACTTTTGCTTTTTGGGGGTTGGTGATGAAGGAGATTTACACATTGAGCTGTGCTGTTTGCTCTCAGCATCAAAATGATGTAGCCAAGTTTCATCAGCAGTAAGTACGTTTGAAAGAAGCTCCGGATCTTCCTCTAACATCAACTTTAACTGCATGTTACCTCCATTGCAGTGGTAGGCGATACTGAACATGTGTGAACTTGTCTGGTTCTCACAGGCGGGAACCAGGAGTGCAAACAATGAAACTACTACGGCCTTTTTGTTTTACATTAAGTCAACAGAATATAATATGATTGAATTTTAGAGCGAAAAATTATGACCGTAAAAAAATTATGATCATTCTTTACTGAACAGCCCTCGCACATATCATGTGTATAGGCTAGCATTCAGTAACGATGGTCATTAAAATGCCTACGTCGTGATGTGTCGTTACACTATATTTGTATTTTATTTTTTTGTATTATGAAAATGATTGAGCTATAGTTGGGGTTTTTACGTGTATTAGAAACATTACTCCCTACCCAACTCGTGAATTACGTTTTGAAACATTTGATTTTTTTTGTCTTAGCGCAAGTAGCATTTATTAGAGATGGAGTCAGCTGGCGCTTACGGGAATGCAGTATGATACCACCGCAGGACTCCGATTAGTTTCTGGCCTAGTAGCGTGCTTCGGAATGGGAACCACTCATATTTGTATGGATTCCTAATCAAAATTTTATGATAGTAATAAACATTATCGTCTCTTTGGAAGAGGAAACATTACAGAAATATCATTCAAGTGTAGAGAATGAGATACCGAAAATATAGTCAGAGCTCGGATATCCCATGAACTTAATATCTTTGTTAAACAATGGAGCTGGATCGATATATCACACAAAATATTAAACATATATATATATATATATATATATATATATATATATATATATATATATATATAACATAAGTGCATAAAATGTTCAGCGGAATAATTTATTTTGGCCGTTGGACATATTTTGTCAAATACTACTAACTATAAATTTACCCGATACTATTCCGTAGTAGTTATCCGATTCCAGTTCCTTGACATATTTCTGTGATGTCAAATAACCTACTAGTTTTGTTTCGTTGGATTTGTATTTCTCACGTGAAATACAGGGTGGGAGGTGAATAGGTGCCAATATCTGTATCAGCGTTGCAGGGCGATGTGATGAGCCTGTAATGTCCACTTTTTTCAGTACTTTTTGTTGTGGAACTTTTATTTCAATTGCTCAGCACAGTTGGTGCTATACAAATTGTGGAGCTATATACATAATATTGATAGCGAAATTACGGTTTGCCAGAAGCAAAGAGTCATGATAGATGTCAAAGGAATGTTGGTTCTTTGTCAAGACCAGGGCAAGGCCAGTTGAGTTGGGGAAAGTATATAACAAAGCCGTGTAAGAAACAGTGTCCTTAGAAGGTTTCTAAAGGAATTGTCACTTGACGTGTATGAATAGGGAATTCTTTGGATCGTTTACAATGGCGACCAAAACAGCCACAAGGGGATTTTGTCTGAAAAGGAATTTTGAGAGGGAAAGTTAGAGATATACACGCGTGCAGCTGTGGTTAGAGGGGGCACTCTTCGGCGTAAGGCCGATGGGGACAGTTCGCGGCTAGGAAGCCATTATAAGCAGTCTTCGGCTTGCAGCCGCGGAGAAGAGTCTGAGACGTGAAGCCTATTAGAGCGGTCAACTTGTTCTGTCTTGAATATTTGTCATCAAAATTTATCGAGGAATAAACGATTAGCATTCGGTAACTCTAAACCGAGATTGGTAACCCTCGGTCGGCGACTTCCATTTCGATGTTTGAAAAGAAGAAGCGGTGAATAAATAATTTGGAGACGGGCATTCCAGTGTTGCGAAAATCTCCTTCTCACACCCATCCACGCATACCCTGAGAGAAACCTCATTGCTCGCCAATCATATTTCCATCAAATTGGCGTTCCAACGTGGAACTTGTGTACACCCATAAACATTAGCTTCAATATACATAATAAAATTAAAGTATATAGGAAAAGATGATACTCATATGAGAGTCCTCAAGCAAACTGGTCTGATTAGTGTGAGTATAAATTAAATAACTTCTTCATTACAGAATAAATAAACATTATAGAAATAAAATGTCGTGTGGCAAGCGTGCCTTTAGTGTTGGTGCAGCATCAAGGCGACGTCCCAGTTGGAAGAATAAAGCACCGGATACATAAGGAAGGTGAACAAAGAATCTGCTTGTCGTTGTAGAGATGTACTCATTAATGCTGACTATGTCCAGTTCTCTATGCAGCTGTGCATTCCGGATGTACCACGGGGCGGTGAAGCACATCCCATACAGGACTGGCATATAGAAGAAGCGGTCGTAGAATACTCTAGTATAGTAGTGGCGTACATTCGACTCGTAAACAGGATGAGATATAACTTGTGAAGACGAGCATAGGCTTGATTTAGTTTGTGTACTCCATGTCAGCCGACGATCAAGATGGACGCCAAGATATTTGACTGCCAGAGGACTTCAGCGTTATAGAGTCGTACATTTGCCTGAGCAGCAGGCCTGCGCAAGGTGAAAAGCTTAAGAAGACATTTTCTTGGATTAAGTGCGATACACCAGCGAGATAACCAGGTGCAGGAAAATGTCCAGGGAAGATGTAGGGTTGTACCGGCAGTTTCAATAGAGAAGTGTGAGGTAAAGATGACTGTATCGTCAGCAAACAATGTGGTACCTGTTGCAGGAAGTTCAGGCATGTCTAGTATTTTTGATAGTGACCCCCGTGGTGAAAATGTTGCGATGTTTTAGGATGACTAGTATTCCTTCTAATAGGCCTCTGATTACGTAAGTGCTGGCCTCGCTCTGCCATTGGCGTGGCTGACTGTGATTTATTTTAATGTATTTTATTTGCATTAAACACAATACCATTAACATCAATAGACATGCATATGTTCGGTTCCTTAAAGTACAAACAACTGTGAAAAATTAAATTTAAGCCATAACAAAAAAAGCACTCCCGAAAAAAAAAACAGAAATTAAAAAAGGGCATGTGTAACATGTGCTGCACGGTTAAATAAAAATGGCACTGTGTGCGTGATATGACTAACAAGTGCCGACGATTTGGAAATCGTTGCCGATACAAGTCCCTCGCAGCATTGGCAGATTCCCCAATAGCACCGTAAAATAAATGAATATCTACTAATTCAGCATACGTAAAACCACTCATACTGTATAATTTGTAAACGACACTCTGCTGCTGAATATTGGCTCGTATTTCTTCGCTGTAAATCGCTTGAATGAGGGCCGGCCTTGTGCGTGATGTAAACACAGGTGTCGTCGTGTGCAGGGCCGTTCAAAAAACATGGTATCATTAACTTTCTGATTCATGTGTGACATTGCTATTAGCAAGCGTAAGAACCAAGTTGCACATATATGTTATATGCAGAGGCAAGATTTTGTAGTGAAAATTATTTATAAAATTTGAATTAATTAATATTTTGTTTTACTTGTACCATTTATACCTCGCCTTTAACTACAATGGTGATATCGGCGGCCGTTCTCCTTTGGAACATATCCAAGCTGTTAACTCGTATTCGTTAGGGTTTTTAATCATTTCATCACACACTCATTCACACTTTCATTCATACTTCCAGACTCTGGGGAAGATGGGGAATTATCTTGGTCGGAGTTAAAATCCCCATCCCCACCGCCGGGAATCGAACCCGGGACCCCTAGCACGGCAGGCAGGTGCTCTACCGACTGAGCTACGGGGCCAGCCTAATTATTTAATTTTAATTGGTGGTTTGTTTGCCATAAATTCGCATTAATTTCGCGCAAATGTTCGGGAAGAATTAATGAGTAATGACATGGCTGAAATGAAAAGTAACAGGTAAATAGAGTAACACAACTGTTAAACCCCCTTTTTTCCAATTTAAAACATGTTATTTGAAATCAGCAGATAGTAGGTAACATGAATAAAATCAAATATCACACATCAGACATCACAAAACTGTAGCATACAACAAGTTGTGATATTTTCGCTTTTCATATTTATTCTTTTGTCTGTCACAACTAAGTTATATTTAGAGAAAAATCTCTCACTGTCAGCGTTTGACATCGACAACCAGAGACATTGAAGGGACTTTTCACAGAAATTGCTGTAAAAATCAGCTTTTGTCTTCAATGTCAAGAGTGCTGTTACTACATCTAATCTATTATCGTTACCATCATGGCTTTGCTCTTCAACAATGTCACAAAGCTCTTTGTAACAAACAAACAAATCAGAATCACAAGTAATACCACTGGTTTTAAATACATTTAGTTGTTTAAATGTTGCCATTACATGATTTAAATCACTTATACTTGATTTAGTAACTAGCCTAGAAGACTCAGTCAAATGATCTAAAGCTTTTATGGTTATTACGTCAACAGTTTCTTTTGCCATATTGGAGTTTAATTCAGACAAAGTGATACGGCAGCAAACTTTTAGATTCTCTTCTACTGCTTCTCTAACACTGAGATCCATGATATGATATACAAGTGCACTTACTCTGTTTCCAAAGTGACCACTCTCTAATATTTAACATTTGGTTCTCAGCGAGTTAATTCGGGATAAATCAAGATGAGACACAGGTTTTTGTTTAGATGGAAATTCTAATATTGGATCTGTTATCACTCTGCAATTTTCAGAAACAAATGTTGCCTGTACCTTCACAATATTGCAGCACTTGGCATCGCAAAAATGATAATTCAACAAATTTTTCGCAGGAAAAATCGACAGTTGCATCAAAATAAATGGCAATGTAAACTACTGAATGAAACCAGCTAGACCAGCGTGACAGTACAGGAAATGGGAACAGTTTAGCTTCTAAATCTGGGTGGTTTTCATGAGGTATTGTTTGTATTCACTTTAACTTTCGGGTATTTCGGAACACATTCTTAAGACCTGAGGGACAATATTTTCTTGTTAATGTAATATCTGAGAGTAGCTTTCAAGAAGTTCAATCTTCTTATGAGTACTTTTAGTCAGCATAATAGGAGTTTTTGCTGTGCACGGTGTGCTATCCAATAAATAACATTTCCAGTTAGCCTACGACAAACCGTTCTCAATATCAAGGACCAGCCGGGTGCTATGGTGTCAGTTTATTGTTGCACGCTTAGCTGTTAATTCAGTGCGCAAGGTGATGTCACTGTATTGGCTTTAAGTGTTAAGAATGTTAAATTAGTTATATGTACGCAATTTTTTATAAATGTATTTTTTTTTATTTGTTCCAATGGTCATATCGACGGCCGTTCTCCTTTGGAACATATCGAAGGTGTTAACTCGTATTCGTTGAGTTTTAATCATTAGATCACGTACACATTCACACTCTCATTTATACCTCGCCTTTAACTGTAATGGTCATATCGACGGCCGTTCTCCTTTGGAACATATCGAAGGTGTTAACTCGTATTCGTTGGGTTTTAATCATTAGATCATGCACACATTCACTCTCTCATTTATACCTCGCCTTTAACTGCAATGGTCATATCGACGGCCGTTCTCCTTTGGAACATATCGAAGGTGTTAGTTTGTATTTGTTGGGTTTTAATCATTAGATCACGTACACATTCACACTCTCATTTATACCTCGCCTTTAACTGCAATGGTCATATCGGTGGTCGTTCTCCTTTGGAACATATCGAAGGTGTTAACTCGTATTCGTTGGGTTTTAATCATTAGATCACGTACACATTCACACTCTCATTTATACCTCGCCTTTAACTGCAATGGTCATATCGACGGCCGTTCTCCTTTGGAACATATCGAAGGTGTTAACTCGTATTCGTTGGGTTTTAATCATTAGATCACGTACACATTCAC
>JAUKNK010000090.1:800000-940000 GCA_030765055.1 Mantis religiosa | reverse complement strand
CGGCTGTTTGCTGTTTGCTATGGGAGTGCAATAAAGCAGTCAAGAAAGACTCCCATGATGCACTTCAGTGACAGTTGACAGCTTGCTGTTCTCATTCCACTCGCTACAGAATAAAGTGTATTTTGTGATATTCAAAAGTTATTGCAGACAAATTTTCAAGCATTTTAACACACCAGTACGTATGTGACTTGAACATTGATGTTAAGTGTAAAGTATACTAAAAGAATTGTAGTTTGTTATATTGTGGTGGTTTGTTTTGTCCATTACTTTAGCCAGTTTTCTCTCAGTAGATACTAGTAAGTTAGTATATTTTGCATTAATATAGTCACACATTTCTTATGGCATCGAGCTGTGGGGACACACTTCCAAATTAAACTTTAACAGAACTTTTCTCCTACATAAAAGAGCTATCAGATACCTGGCAAAAACAACACGTACGAGTTCATGCAGGTCGTACTTTAAAAAATTAAACATATTTACTCTTCCCTGCATATTTATTCTGCGAACAATCCTTTTTGTATATAACAGGAATATAACCTCCACAAATTCCGATGTCCACACATATGAAACAAGGAGAAAGAATAACTATATACTTAAAGGTCACAGGCCTAAAACTTTTTGAACATAAGCCCCAATACTTTGGTCCAATAACTTAATAAGCTTCCGGAAAGTCTAAAAAACATTGTGTCAGCTGCTAAATTTAAATTAAAACCGACTAAATTCTTGTTAAGCAGAGTCTATTACAGTATAGATGAATATTTTGATGAGAACTTCGATGATTTTGAATAATTATGCTGTGTGTGTGCGTGTGCGTGTGCGTGCGTGTGTGTGCGTGTGCGTGCGTGTGTGTGCGTGTGTGGATATTTCTAATAGTTTACTTTTAAGAGAGAGTATGTATTACAAATGACATGGCGTAAATGTGTTCAAACACTGCATTAAGTTGCAATAAATATGAATACGGTTCATTGTCCGAGATACGCGTCGGGTATTATGGAATACCAGCTATTTCTTAATACCCGACATAAAGGTTCCATATAACCGTAAAAGTCTACTGAGTAGAAATGAAGTTCAAAAGGAGTTTTGAATATAATATTAACAACTAAACAATCATTGTTATTTATATAAATGGAAATATAGCCTAATTTAAATCATAATATATTGTAAAAAGCTAAATTATTTGAAATACAAACAGAACCTATTTTTCCTATTATACTATACTTGGTCTATGGTCTAGGGCTATAGGCATTTGTTTATAGATGTTTTGTCTATTTTAACTCAATCATGTTTCATGTTTTATATAATCAAATTGATTTTTCAATATTCCAATTCCTATTCTATAATACCCGATTATTTCATATTAACATCGATTTGTAACATTTTACAAATACAACATAGTACGTTCGAACGATGATTTGGTGGTTTTTATTTAAAAATCAGTTAAGTTATTTTTACAAATGTAAATGGTATTCCATAATGCCCTCCTCTAATCTATTAACCGCAATCTGGAATTACTGAAGAGTGAATAACGCTCTCTATTTTTAGCACAGTATAAATTGTATTATTATGTATCAGAGCCTTCTGCTAGCCCTTCCTTGTTCTCTATCGGATCCAAAGCTTTGGTTCCTCAGACCTGACCTTAAGGGATACGAGGGTGGTCTGAAAATTTTCCGACCTAGTAAAGGTACAAGACATTTTTTCAGAATCTTTTTTTTCAACATAGTCTCCTTGTAACTCTACACACTTCTCCCAGCGATGTTCCCATCTTTGTAACACGTCCAAATAGTACTCGGCGTTTTTCAACATAGTCTCCTTGTAACTCTACACACTTCTCCCAGCGATGTTCCCATCTTTGTAACACGTCCAAATAGTACTCGGCGTTTTCCAACATGGTCTCCTTGTAACTCTACACACTTCTTTCAGCGATGCTCCCATCTCTGTAACCCGTCCAAATAGTACTCGACGTTTTCCAACATAGTCTCCTTGTAACTCTACACACTTCTCCCAGCGATGTTCCCATCTCTGTAACCCGTCCAAATAGTACTCGACGTTTTCCAACATAGTCTCCTTGTAACTCTACACACTTCTCCCAGCGATGTTCCCATCTCTGTAACCCGTCCAAATAGTACTCGGCGTTTTTCAACATAGTCTCTTTGTAACTCTACACACTTCTCCCAGCGATGTTCCCATCTCTGTAACCCGTCCAAATAGTACTCGACGTTTTCCAACTTAGTCTCCTTGTAGCTCTACACACTTCTCCCAGCGATGTTCCCATCTCTGTAACCAGTCCAAATAGTACTCGGCGTTTTCCAACTTAGTCTCCTTGTAATTCTACACACTTCTCTCAGCGGTGCTCCCATCTCTGTAACCCGTCCAAATAGTACTCGACGTTTTCCAACGTAGTCTCCTTGTAACTCTACACACTTCTCCCAGCGATGTTCCCATCTCTGTAACCCGTCCAAATAGTACTCGGCGTTTTCCAACATAGTCTCCTTGTAACTCTACACACTTCTCCCAGCGATGTTCCCATCTCTGTAACCCGTCCAAATAGTACTCGACGTTTTCCAACATAGTCTCCTTGTAACTCTACACACTTCTCCCAGCGATGTTCCCATCTCTGTAACCCGTCCAAATAGTACTCGACGTTTTCCAACATAGTCTCCTTGTAACTCTACACACTTCTCCCAGCGATGTTCCCATCTCTGTAACCCGTCCAAATAGTACTCGACGTTTTCCAACTTAGTCTCCTTGTAACTCTACACACTTCTCCCAGCGATGTTCCCATCTCTGTAACCCGTCCAAATAGTACTCGACGTTTTCCAACATAGTCTCCTTGTAACTCTACACACTTCTCCCAGCGATGTTCCCATCTCTGTAACACGTCCAAATAGTACTCGGCGTTTTCCAACTTAGTCTCCTTGTAATTCTACACACTTCTCTCAGCGGTGCTCCCATCTCTGTAACCCGTCCAAATAGTACTCGACGTTTTCCAACGTAGTCTCCTTGTAACTCTACACACTTCTCCCAGCGATGTTCCCATCTCTGTAACCCGTCCAAATAGTACTCGGCGTTTTCCAACATAGTCTCCTTGTAACTCTACACACTTCTCCCAGCGATGTTCCCATCTCTGTAACCCGTCCAAATAGTACTCGACGTTTTCCAACATAGTCTCCTTGTAACTCTACACACTTCTCCCAGCGATGTTCCCATCTCTGTAACCCGTCCAAATAGTACTCGACGTTTTCCAACATAGTCTCCTTGTAACTCTACACACTTCTCCCAGCGATGTTCCCATCTCTGTAACCCGTCCAAATAGTACTCGACGTTTTCCAACTTAGTCTCCTTGTAACTCTACACACTTCTCCCAGCGATGTTCCCATCTCTGTAACCCGTCCAAATAGTACTCGACGTTTTCCAACATAGTCTCCTTGTAACTCTACACACTTCTCCCAGCGATGTTCCCATCTCTGTAACCCGTCCAAATAGTACTCGACGTTTTCCAACATAGTCTCCTTGTAACTCTACACACTTCTCCCAGCGATGTTCCCATCTCTGTAACCCGTCCAAATAGTACTCGACGTTTTCCAACGTAGTCTCCTTGTAACTCTACACACTTCTCCCAGCGATGTTCCCATCTCTGTAACCCGTCCAAATAGTACTCGGCGTTTTCCAACATAGTCTCCTTGTAACTCTACACACTTCTCCCAGCGATGTTCCCATCTCTGTAACCCGTCCAAATAGTACTCGACGTTTTCCAACATAGTCTCCTTGTAACTCTACACACTTCTCCCAGCGATGTTCCCATCTCTGTAACCCGTCCAAATAGTACTCGACGTTTTCCAACATAGTCTCCTTGTAACTCTACACACTTCTCCCAGCGATGTTCCCATCTCTGTAACCCGTCCAAATAGTACTCGACGTTTTCCAACTTAGTCTCCTTGTAACTCTACACACTTCTCCCAGCGATGTTCCCATCTCTGTAACCCGTCCAAATAGTACTCGACGTTTTCCAACATAGTCTCCTTGTAACTCTACACACTTCTCCCAGCGATGTTCCCATCTCTGTAACCCGTCCAAATAGTACTCGACGTTTTCCAACATAGTCTCCTTGTAACTCTACACACTTCTCCCAGCGATGTTCCCATCTCTGTAACCCGTCCAAATAGTACTCGACGTTTTCCAACATAGTCTCCTTGTAACTCTACACACTTCTCCCAGCGATGTTCCCATCTCTGTAACCCGTCCAAATAGTACTCGACGTTTTCCAACTTAGTCTCCTTGTAACTCTACACACTTCTCCCAGCGATGTTCCCATCTCTGTAACCCGTCCAAATAGTACTCGACGTTTTCCAACATAGTCTCCTTGTAACTCTACACACTTCTCCCAGCGATGTTCCCATCTCTGTAACCCGTCCAAATAGTACTCGACGTTTTTCAATATAGTCTCCTTGTAACTCTACACACTTCTCCCAGCGATGTTCCCTACTCTGTAACCCGTCCAAATAGTACTCGGCGTTTTTCAACATAGTCTCCTTGTAACTCTACACACTTCTCCCAGCGATGCTCCCATCTCTGTAACACGTCCAAATAGTACTCGGCGTTTTTCAACAGTCTCCTTGTAACTCTACACACTTCTCCCAGCGATGTTCCCATCTCTGTAACCCGTCCAAATAGTACTCGGCGTTTTTCAACAGTCTCCTTGTAACACTACACACTTCTCCCAGCGATGTTCCCATCTCTGTAACCCGTCCAAATAGTACTCGACGTTTTTCAATATAGTCTCCTTGTAACTCTACACACTTCTCCCAGCGATGTTCCCATCTCTGTAACACGTCCATATAGTACTCGGCGTTTTTCAACTTAGTCTCCTTGTAACTCTACACACTTCTCGCAGCGATGCTCCCATCTCTGTAACACGTCCAAACAGTACTCGGCGTTTTTCAACATAGTCTCCTTGTAACTCTACACACTTCTACCAGCGATGCTCCCATCTCTATAACACGTCCAAATAGTACTCGGCGTCTTTCAACATAGTCTCCTTGTAACTCTACACACTTCTCCCAGCGATGCTCCCATCTCTGTAACACGTCCAAATAGTACTCGGCGTTTTTCAACATAGTCTCCTTGTAACTCTACACACTTCTCCCAGCGATGCTCCCATCTCTGTAACACGTCCAAATAGTACTCGGCGTTTTTCAACATAGTCTCCTTGTAACTCTACACACTTCTCCCAGTGATGCTCTCATCTCTGTAACACGTCCAAATAGTACTCGGCGTTTTTCAATATAGTCTCCTTGTAACTCTACACACTTCTCCCAGCGATGCTCCCATCTCTGTAACTCGTCCAAATAGTACTCGGCGTTTTTCAACATAGTCTCCTTGTAACTCTACACACTTCTCCCAGCGATGCTCCCATCTCTGTAACACGTCCAAATAGTACTCGACGTTTTTCAACATAGTCTCCTTGTAACTCTACACACTTCTACCAGCGATGCTCCCATCTCTGTAACACGTCCAAATAGTACTCGGCGTTTTTCAACATAGTCTCCTTGTAACTCTACACACTTCTCCCAGCGATGCTCCCATCTCTGTAACACGTCCAAATAGTACTCGGCGTTTTTCAACATAGTCTCCTTGTAACTCTACACACTTCTCCCAGTGATGCTCTCATCTCTGTAACACGTCCAAATAGTACTCGGCGTTTTTCAATATAGTCTCCTTGTAACTCTACACACTTCTCCCAGCGATGCTCCCATCTCTGTAACTCGTCCAAATAGTACTCGGCGTTTTTCAACATAGTCTCCTTGTAACTCTACACACTTCTCCCAGCGATGCTCCCATCTCTGTAACTCTGTACTCGGCGTTTTTCTCTGCAAAATCATTGTTCACAGCTGAGGTGTAAGACGCTGCGTTGTCTCGGTGAAACAGGATTTTATATTTATGGAAATGTGGCCGTTTTTCCGCAAGTTCCTTTTTCAGCTTGTTAAGTAAAGATGCGTAGTATGCTCCTGTAATACTTTTTCCTTTTTGAAGATAATCGATTAAAATAACTCCATGACTATCCCAAAAAACAGTCGCATTTCTTTCCCAGCAAAAAAAACAAAAAAACAAAAAAAAAAAAAAACGACAGTTTATTTCTTTTTTGGAGCCAGTTCCCGCTTTGCAGTCCGCTTTTTGGACTGTATTTTTGTTTCGGACGTATAATAGTGTATGCAAGTTTAATCTACAGTAATTATTTGTTGACCAAACTCGGATTTATTGCGTCTAAACTGCGCCAACAGAGCGTTGGAAATGTTCATTCGAACACGTTCTTCGTCTAACGTGAGTAAACGTGTCACCCCAAACGCTCGGGCAGCTTTCTGATGTCTAAATGTTCATTTAATACGTAACAAACACGTTCTTTTGACATGCTCATAGCCTCTGCTATCTCACTTTAATTCATTGGGTGCTAGATGTTTGGCGATGTTTTCCTCGGTAGTTGCAGTTTTTGGACGTGCCGAACGTTCACCGTCTCCCAAGCTCTTACGACCACGTTTAAATTCAGCTGTCCAAAATTTCACTGTGGTAAATCATGGTGCAGAGTCCGCATACACAGAGTCCAACTCATCTTTCATTTGCGTAGGCGTATTGCCTTTCAAAAACAAATATTTAATGACAGCTCGATACTCGATTTTGTCCTTTTTCATAAAAACACATCAACTGACTCAAATGACTGTTGCATAACAACTGAGTGTCCAATATCGCTGAAACTTTGGTGCGTAACTGTCAACAGATGGAAAACGAAATGCACTAGCTTTTATTTATGAGTGCTGCCATCTTCATGTTAAGGTCGGAAACTTTTCAGACCACCGTCCTGGAGGAACAAGAATCCACTAATTCCGCGATACGTGCTATACCACGGATAAGGTAAAGAAGAAAATCTATTAGAGCCTTCTACTTCCGTATTCCATTTTACAATGTTGGTGTACAGTTGTAGTTTGTATTTACGTGGTTTTTAAGAAAGTAAACGCCTGAGAGTTTAAGTTGCAGAACGTTGACCGAATATTTTTGGTGAGTACCTGTAACTACGGTTTGGAATTCGCAGCAAGGACGACTGGCCCATAAGTCCTGGCATTTTCGTTTTAAGAAATATTTTGCGTGAAAAATAAGATGTTTTGGCAGTGCGTTTTATTTATTCGATAGTTGTTTATATAATTCACTCCACCATAAAGTAACATCAAACAACGAATGAAATGAGTGAAATGACGCACAAATGACCCAGGGTCCATGGAGCTTAGAATTACCCGACATTCATAATTTATAAGAGAAAATATTATCCGGATTAGTCACCCTGACCGCGATTCGAGCTCGGGATTTCTTTAATGTGAGGTAGACACGCTACAGAGGTGGGTATTTAATTTGTTCGTGTGCTTTCAGACCAATAAATGGAGCGTCAAGTCGACAACAAAGAATTTTCGACACCTCCTTTTTGTGTTTGAGGTTCTAATTCCACTGAAGCTTTTTATTTGACACTATTTTTTGACCTGAAAAGAACAAACAGCATATAGGCATACAAGAAGCAAACACAGTTGTTTGGTAGAGCACATACTTGTCTATCAAATAACTAAAAACCCCATTGCCAAGAATGTTGCTTTGCATGCAAAACTGTCGTTCATGAAAGCCTTGGCCGGGGAGAGGTTGAACGTGCGAATACAGTGTTGAGAGCTGCTACGTGCGCTGGACCTGCTGCTGTCACGTGAATCCCTCCTGATCACAGGCTCGAGAGGTTTTCTAAGTGCTATTTATGGTGGCTGAACAAACTTGAGGAAAACCATGCCCAAGGCACAATCTCGGATGACGATGCAATTCCTTAGTTGAAAACCGCTTAAATAATGAGAGAGCAAAACACTTAAGAAACCCGAGGAACAAGGCCGAACATAGTATGACGTACCTGTCTGTCCTTGGATTTAGGTGTTTACTAAACTACATCTGTGTGCATCACGTTCATATAGCTTTCTCTAGCGGCTCGTATGTTGATCTTGATATAGTGAAAAACATTTGAATGGTGCCACCACTTAAAAACGATAAGTAGGAACAAAATGCGAATGCCTGGCTCCGTAGCTCAGTCGGTGGAGCACCTGCCTGTCGTGCTAGGGGTCCAGGGTTCGATACTGCGTTGGGTGGGGATTTTTCTCCGACCCAGATAATTATTCGTCTTCTCCAGAGTGTGGAAGTATGAATGAGAGTGCGAGTATGTACGTGATTTAATGATTAAAACCCAACGAATACGAGTTAACATCTACGATATGTTCCAAAGGAGAACGGCCGTCGATATGACTTGCAGTTAAAGGCGAGGTATAAATGAGAGTGTGAATGTGTGCGTGATCTAATGATTAAAACCCAACGAATACGAGTTAACACCTTCGATATGTTCCAAAGGAGAACGGCCGTCGATATGACTTGCAGTTAAAGGCGAGGTATAAATGAGAGTGTGAATGTGTGCGTGATCTAATGATTAAAACCCAACGAATACGAGTTAACATCTACGATATGTTCCAAAGGAGAACGGCCGTCGATATGACTTGCAGTTAAAGGCGAGGTATAAATGAGAGTGTGAATGTGTGCGTGATCTAATGATTAAAACCCAACGAATACGAGTTAACACCTTCGATATGTTCCAAAGGAGAACGGCCGTCGATATGACTTGCAGTTAAAGGCGAGGTATAAATAGGAGTGTGAATGTGTGCGTGATCTAATGATTAAAACCCAACGAATACGAGTTAACATCTACGATATGTTCCAAAGGAGAACGGCCGTCGATATGACTTGCAGTTAAAGGCGAGGTATAAATGAGAGTGTGAATGTGTGCGTGATCTAATGATTAAAACCCAACGAATACGAGTTAACACCTTCGATATGTTCCAAAGGAGAACGGCCGTCGATATGACTTGCAGTTAAAGGCGAGGTATAAATGAGAGTGTGAATGTGTGCGTGATTTAATGATTAAAACCCAACGAATACGAGTTAACACCTTCGATATGTTCCAAAGGAGAACGGCCGTCGATATGACTTGCAGTTAAAGGCGAGGTATAAATGAGAGTGTGAATGTGTACGTGATTTAATGATTAAAACCCAACGAATACGAGTTAACACCTTCGATATGTTCCAAAGGAGAACGGCCGTCGATATGACTTGCAGTTAAAGGCGAGGTATAAATGAGAGTGTGAATGTGTACGTGATTTAATGATTAAAACCCAAAGAATACGAGTTAACACTTTCGATATGTTCCAAAGGAGAACGGCCGTCGATATGACTTGCAGTTAAAGGCGAGGTATAAATGAGAGTGTGAATGTGTGCGTGATTTAATGATTAAAACCCAACGAATACGAGTTAACACCTTCGATATGTTCCAAAGGAGAACGGCCGTCGATATGACTTGCAGTTAAAGGCGAGGTATAAATGAGAGTGTGAATGTGTACGTGATTTAATGATTAAAACCCAACGAATACGAGTTAACACCTTCGATATGTTCCAAAGGAGAACGGCCGTCGATATGACTTGCAGTTAAAGGCGAGGTATAAATGAGAGTGTGAATGTGTGCGTGATTTAATGATTAAAATCCAACGAATACGAGTTAACACCTTCGATAAGTTCCAAAGGAGAACGGCCATCGATATGACTTGCAGTTAAAGGCGAGGTATAAATGAGAGTGTGAATGTGTGCGTGATCTAATGATTAAAATCCAACGAATACGAGTTAACACCTTCGATAAGTTCCAAAGGAGAACGGCCATCGATATGACTTGCAGTTAAAGGCGAGGTATAAATGAGAGTGTGAATGTGTGCGTGATTTAATGATTAAAATCCAACGAATACGAGTTAACACCTTCGATATGTTCCAAAGGAGAACGGCCGTCGATATGACTTGCAGTTAAAGGCGAGGTATAAATGAGAGTGTGAATGTGTGCGTGATCTAATGATTAAAATCCAACGAATACGAGTTAACACCTTCGATATGTTCCAAAGGAGAACGGCCGTCGATATGACTTGCAGTTAAAGGCGAGGTATAAATGAGAGTGTGAATGTGTGCGTGATCTAATGATTAAAATCCAACGAATACGAGTTAACACCTTCGATAAGTTCCAAAGGAGAACGGCCATCGATATGACTTGCAGTTAAAGGCGAGGTATAAATGAGAGTGTGAATGTGTGCGTGATTTAATGAATAAAACCCAACGAATACGAGTTAACACCTTCGATATGTTCCAAAGGAGAACGGCTGCCGATATGACCATTGCAGTTAAAGGCGGGGTATAAATGGAACAAATAAAAAAATTAATAAATTTTGACGAGATGTATAGTTATCACAGAAAAAGAATTGCTACCAATTTAAGAGAGTATTTAACACGTACACATAATAAGTCTGTTTAAGCTTTTATTTCATAGAAATTTCATACAGGTGTCAATGGAATGTTCAACCAGTGACAATCTTTGTATAGTCTCTACGGTGTTTTTATTTTAAAATACTGTATGACTTGACTTTAAAATAAAAACATGAACGAAAGCATTTGTGAATTTTCTTTGATGGAAAATTCTGTTCACACTAGAATTGCGATAGGTAACCAATCACGAAACGTCCGTTCCTTTCTCTGGGCATAAGTTCAGTATATTCCCGTGAAATGTCTCAGAAAAATCCCCACCCCCCCGCCGGGAATCTAACACAGGACCCTTAGCATAGCAGGCAGGTGCTCTACCGACTGAGCTACGGGACCAGCCGCAAAATTTAATGTTGATAAGTGAAGTACGCTAAATGGACAGGCCTGATGCTCATATAAAACAGTGTTTTGTGTTTTAATTTGGCCCACAAAAACTTGGTAAAGGTAATTCCGGTAGCTTTTCGAGATGTTGTTCCGAAACGCGCACTTATTCCAGTATTGCCCGAAGGAATGAAGAGTAGTCACGAGTCGCCTGATGTTACGATGCTGCTTTTGTATTCTTGAAGTGGACAAAGATGACAATGTCATCGTTAACTGGCAAGGAAATAACCAAGGTCATTACACAATTAACGAACCCAGTGGCACATTCCAAGCGAGCATTCTTCATTTCAGGAAGAGAGAATAAAGGAAATTTTATTTTGTATCGACATTTGAACTCCAGCAATCCTTACGTAAAGCATTGTGTTCGGTATTATAAAGTAATTAGTACTTAGTAGTAATTTCAGAGCGTTCAGCGGCCCTGGCACTTGGAGCTGAAGATCTTTGGTGCTACTCCAATCTTCTAATACGAGCCAGCGAAGTGAGCATTAGCCACGGTTAAAGGTGGGATGAAACCCGGGAGAGTTCCGTGGCCGGGAACGAGAGCTGTTACGCTCTAACCCACTACGCCACCTCAGGGATCGGTATTGTGTAACTTTATAATAATTAAAAAGAATGCCTCGGAATGTTCTCAATTTGTATCACTATTTTAGGTAAAGTTTCAGGAAGATAAAGTGGGGAATTACAGAGGTTTCAGCATTTTGTAAATTCATGATACTGGAGTCTGTAACTGGTTTATAAGTAAATGTGTGTAGCGTTTAACGCCCGCTTTTACTATATACGACACCGCAGGCGGTAACACTGATACATGAGATGAAGATGGAGTACCGGTGGAATGAGATGGCGGGGGAAACCGGAGGTCCCTGAGAAAACCCGCCCAGCGCCGTGTTGTTCACCAGAAATCTCACTTTGCGGTCGCATGGGATCGAACCCGGGCCGCCTTGGTGAGAGCCAAGCGGTCTAACCACTGAGCCACTGAGCCGTTTATAAGTAAATGGATATTTTTCTCTAATTACAAAATATTACAAACAGAACTTGTCAATGTCATCAATATTTTGGTGTTCCATTGAATTTTCACCATCATGGCCCTTCAATGACTGATACGCATTTGAATATACTAGAGGCTGAAAGTTTAGAAAACTGTGAAGATAAAGTCTGTCTAGTGAACGTGAGTGCAGTTTGCCCCTCAAAGGAAGCTACCCTTCCGCCCACTAATGACCGTCATAAATCTATCTCCACACTTCAGAATTGGAACACCGCCATTGAGGACCAATAGCGGCCCTGATTTTCTGGAAATGACAGTCGCATGTTTACTCCATGTGGAGTCTCAGTTGCCAAAGTTCCAACTTCCAGTTGATCTGTTTCATTACGTGCAGAAATTCGCTGTGTGTCACGATGTGGAGACCGTGGGAGGAAAATGCAGTGGTAAATACAAATGAAGTAGTAGATAACTTACAGTCAAGTGAAAATAATCAAAGTGAAGACAATATTGTGAATAAATGGGCCGAGTTATATTACTGGAAAAACCTCAAAAAACAAAGTTATAACGGGAACTCTTTCTAAACAAATTCAAGCGCTTGGTTTGAACACATATAAATATGTGCTGACAAATTATCTTGGTAAGGGGTCGTGCAATGAACCTGATGAATTCTGGGTACTCACAGAAATATAGTAAGAAATATTGTGACGAAAGGAATACCTAACACGCCGATCAAGTGTGAAAACAAAAGGAAACGTTTCTCTAAAGTAGATAATTTCACGTGCGATTTAGTTCGTCAAGAAATTTATAGATTCTATGCAAAAGGGAGAGCGCCCACCTTAGATGAATTGGCTGCACATTTGCAAGAAATTTGTGATTTTCCTTATAGGCACTGCACTTTGCGCGGCCTCCTGAAGGAGCTGGGCTTCAAATACCGCACTTTGAATAAGATAAGGGTTATTATGGAATCCAGTAGAATTGTAGCTTGGCGATATATATATATATATATATATATATAATAAATCTGAAAACTAAGGAAGTTTCGCAGTAATGGACATAAGATCATTTATTTAAACGAAACCTCATACCATACCCATAACGTATCGAGAAAGGTGGCAACCTTGCTTAAAGGTCTGGGAGAAGGAGGGCCGGTGTTGTAAAACGATTATAAGGGTTCGTCAAAGGCAGCGGCCGACGTGCACACGAGTTAACTAAACAGACTCTACCTGAAGTTTGTCTTAATTTGACTTCCATTTGGATACTTAAGGGTTAACTTGCTTGCGAGAGGAGTATCACTATGCTCACATCCTACGCACTTGAGAGTTTGATGGCATCATCTCTGCTCTATGTGAGGCCTGTGAAAATGAGTCCGGAATACGTAGCAACATACAGGCATAACACAGCATTGTACGTCAGGGATTGTTTACCCCTGATCATCTACGGTCCACTATTGGCGTACGTAAGAAACGCCGTGTAGCACAGAGCTGCGTTGGGCCTTTGAATCATTTTAATTACTCCCCGAGTTTTGACTTTGTTTTATTTACTGTACCATTTTGGGTTTCAATATTGTTACAATAGAGGGACTATGTATGTTTAAAAACACTTCATGTAGGTATATTCTTGCCCCATTTCCTATACGTTAGGGGCTGCCACTAACCTTAATTTTGGGAGCCACAAATTTGACACTAATTCGGGGTGAACCACAGTTTAAGAGATGTTTATAAAATGAAGACATGTTTTATTTTATAGCAATTGAAGGAACATTTAATTTGTTCAGGTACATACGTAGAAATGAGATTCTACTTTTGATAAGTGGTTTTTCGAGTGTTTATTTTTGCTGTTAGATTTAGAAATCTGGTTGATAATTGGTAAGAGCATTTTGATGTTCAGATTTAACGAATTTAAGCACTGAGTTACAGCGATTCACACATAATTAGTCCCGAAGATTGAAATAAGTCTCTTAGCACACTCTTTTGTTAGTGGATATTTTCTTCTGGAACATTATTCCAAACTTTTATGCCAGAAATGCCACCTCAGTTGAGTCTTATTAGTCCTTCGTCCTCTTGCAGTTCTGGTAGCTGCAACTGTACAGCTGCTGTATCCTTTGTTATTGGTGATGAACAGGGCAAGAACTTTAGACACCGGGTTGTTTACAAAGAACTGAGGGTAAGAGAAGGACGTCTGTGCACCTGATTCCGACCTTGATTACGTAATCAGTCGACGAAAACAGAGGCTGTTGATTAAGCGCGTATATATGAATAACATGAGAAATTTCTTATTAAGTTAATTGATTCTCTCTTTTATGAACAGATACACAGGCCTTTTGAAATAACATTGTTTAAATTTTAATTGTAGTCATTAATTTTATTGTATGTACAACTATGTACGAGGTGAGTCAAATGAAAACCTTAAATTTGTAATAACAAATCGAAATTTCACGCCGTTATCCTGTAAGTTGGTAAGCGTGCTACAAACAGCATGCAGAATGGCCTGCAAGTGGCATCATAGTGCAGATGCACACATATCGTCGCAGTATCAGGATAAAGATGACGGTCCCACTTGCGACTTGCACCAGGGAAGAATAGCGTTCTGTTATTCAGTTTTTGCTTAGTGAAGGTGTGAAACCTATTGAAATTCATCGACAAATGAAGGTTCAGTACGGTGATGTATGTTTGTCACAGCAGCAAGTCTACGAATGGAGTAGGAAGTTCGCAAATGGTGTGACTTCAGTGGAAGATGCTCCATGTCCAGGTCAGGCACAACGAGTTGTGACATGCCTAGAGGGACCACTGTCATCAGTGTATCATACACAGATATCCTAAAAAATCATCTGCGGCCTGAAATCACATCAAAGCGACGTGGATTTCTGTCAGCAGGTGTCCTTTTGCAACATGACAATGCAAGGCCCCACACTGCCCGTACAACAGTTGCAACAATCACAGACCTGCATTTTGAGTGTCATCCTCATCCACCATACTCACCAGAGCTTGCCCCAAGTGATTTCCATATGCTCGGACCACTCAAAGATGCAATGGGAGGAAAGAAGTTCCGTTCCGATGAAGAGGTACGCCATGCGGTACGGACTACCAAAATAATTCTCTCTAAAGTCATTTATGCACCTTGTAAGCGCTGGAGGAGTTGCATTGAGCGTTGGGGACATTGTTGGGAGGTGATACAGCTTTGTACCACTTCTGCACAATACATAATATTTTAAAAAATATTTAATGTTTTTATTTGACTCACAAAGGATCACAAAGGGGAAAGGTAGAGTGGGAGGCCTTATTTTACTTTATGTACTCGTGTTTACATTTTGTTATAACATTTTAGAAAGAAACTGCTTGCACACCCACGCGAAGGTTAGCAAGTGAGATCCAGCTGATCATTTAACTCGGTCCACACGCATTTTGTATTGCTATACTCTGAGCCATTTTCTGAATGCAAATAAATTAGGATAATCGGCACTCAGGCAATAATGGTAGAAGGCCGTTATCAATCACATTTGAGTCCGTACAGTGTTGCCTTTCTTAATATTCCAGGAGAGAATAGAGAATGTCTTATATACCGCCCTGCTTCCAACCAGCACGCCGATTTTATTTTTTCCATTTCAAGGTCTCAAATACATTTTACAGGTGGTAATTCTGTGTACCTGTGTGTCCAGTTTTCCACAACGTTTACACCCATGGACTGTCGCTAAATTATGTATACATTTCTTTAATTCCGTGGAAATTAGTTCTTTCACAAAGAAGTACACGGACACCTTCCAATCAAGTGGAACGTAGGTGTGTCCATATGCGATCCCAGGTCGTATTTGGATATTTTGCAACAATTGCTGGCACAGACAAATACATCCTTTAACAACTCGATGTACCAGTGTTTGGTCATAAGACATCCTGACTCCGTTGTAATCAAGGGCAATAGATACTGATAGTCCTTTACTACCTGTCGAAATGTACAAGGTGTGGTCGTATCTGAAGACGTCAGGCGATGACAAAAACTTCATATCCTGACGACTTCCCTGTCCGTTCAGTCCGCCCAATACAGAACGCAATAACAGCGCTCTGCACTTCACACACACATCTGTTAGATTCCAGCCTCCTTCAGTTATTTTCCGGCGTAACTGAGTTCGAGCTTACCTTGTAGAACTGATTTCTCCAAATACAATAACCAATTGCTCGTTCCAAACGCTGAGAATATTTTTGCTGCATTGGTATTACCTGCGCTGCGTACCATATTTTGGCTAAAACGTGTTCACATGCCAGTCTCGCAACCTGCAGGCGCCTCGTTCCAAAGTTTTAATATACGAAGTTCCAGCCCTGGTGATGAAACAGGACAGCCATCGCCCACAACAGCAAAAGGATTTTCCAGGAATGAAAATGAAGGTTTAAGTGATGTTAAATCTTTAAATCTGTCAGTGATTACTACAGCAAGGCCCGAAATGTTGCTCTAGTATTCTTGAGCTTCCACCATAACGCCAGGAAAGACTTTTAGTAATTTTCTACAAACATTTGAAGTCAGAAAATGTTTAAATCAGAAGCTTTAATTTGCTATGAAAGCTAAATACAGTCTTGGACAAACCAGAAATAAGTTTTCCTTTTCCTTATAAAGACATGTTTAACATTTGTAAATACTGGGCCACATCTGGGAAGAAAGCCAAATCTAACAACCACTGGGACTCATTAATTTCAGGGAAAGATTTTCCTTTTCTGCCGGGCTCGAGAAGTTAATTTCCGCTTTCCGCTCCCGTAGGGGAGGTGATCCGTCCCCTTCAGCTGCCGTGGTGCGGGCGCTGCGGACCCTTAGCACTCGTGGTACCTCTGACGTTACTAGAGGAACCTCGGGCCGTCGGGGAGCTGTTCGGATTGGGTTGGACTCGAGGGGGCAGTGTGTTCCCGACACCCACGGGAAATTGGGTACCTCCGGCCAGGCTTCGGCCGCCCGGAATGGGTAGATGGTTGCCTAGGAAGTCCCGGGTGCTAGCCTGCAGAGCTAGTAGGTGTGCTAGATCACCAGGCGGCCCCACCGAGGTTATTCGGTAGTCTTCCCTGCGGGGTTGACGCGTGTAAGTGGCGTATCCACTTCCACCGGTCTTGACGTTGTTGTCAACGGGGGAGGGCCGGCTTTTTAAGAAACCAGGTATTGCCCTATGGAAAGAGCCCCGGAGTTATCCATCACTCCCGGGTTGAAGGAGGCCAGGGTCTTCGGACTTTTGGGTAGATCCTCTGCACATGACCTTTTGTTTCTGCTAATTATATTAAATGACTTTACTCTAAACTTGGTGTCAAGAGCCGCATGGGACTCGCGAGCCTCGTTGTGGCTACCGCTGCTATAAGTGGTTAGAGCGGTAGTAAAATCCTCTTCATGAATTGAAGTAGTGTTTTCCATGACATATTTTCCCAAATATTGTGTACAGATTTCTACTTTGTATCGATAACGATATCTTAAGATAAATTCGAGTTAAGGGAGATTGCTGCTTAAGTGCCATTGTGACAGATTTATCAGAAAGACTCTGCAAACGGTAATGTGTGTGTAAATACCAGGTCAAGGTGATACTGTCCATGAAGTATTTTGCTGGGGTCTGTGGAATATTGGAATACTAAGAAATAGTTAAATAGAGATAGTGATTTTTGAAGCAGTCATTGACTTGGTATAGGTCGCGCAATGGTTCATGAACACGGAAATATTTAAATGAAAGCTTTGATGCGAATGTCTTACCTGTTTTCCCTGGTTTTTAAATGGAAGTACAGTTGAATAACATTGCTTTGAAATCTCTAGACTAAATAGAGATTACAAACCATTCATAGACAAACATATAATGTCATGACTCGCATTCATCAAGACCAGCAGGAAGTGTACGGTTTACCCTCCCTCGAGTTTGGCTTATTCAAAGTAATTCTTATGTCACGTCATGTCAAACGATTGCATTTCAGTTCTGAGTAATTACCTGCATCCATGCCAACCAATAATGTTCATTACAGTGCACACGTCGCGATGCATTGTTATTATATTTGGTACTTCATTTATTTGTGTTAGGAAAACTATTTGAGGAAAAAATATGGCGTTTTTACTATGATGCTAGACATATTACTCTCTACCTCCCTCATGGATCAATTTTTGCAAACCTGACTTTTTGTCTTAGCGTAAATGGTATTTATTAGAGATGGACTGAGTTGGCGCTCTACAGAGAATGCAGCATGTTATATATGCTAATGTAATAGTGTTCAAAGCCCGTATCTGTAGCGTAGATGGTAGCGTGTCTCCCTCACGTCCCTTTGTACCGAGTTCGAATCTCGGTCAGGGTCAGTTACCTGGATAAGGTTCTCTCCGGGGTTTTCCCTTATCCTTAAAGACGACTGTAGGGTAACTCTAAGCTCTGTGGAACCCGGGCTCATTTGACTATCATACCACTCACTTCATTGATCGTCCGACATGACTTAACGTTGGAGGTACAAAAAAAAAAAAAGACGTTCAAAGACAAACATCGTCCCATTTAAAACACCTAACAGGTATTATTCGTTTTCCACTTGACACGTAACGTAACAGCCCAAAGTGGACTTGAGCCTACCAACCCGACTGCCAGCCTCACGCCCACATACGCACGGCAGAGGTGGGCGATCATCCAACCGATACGGGGAGGAGATGTGGTCAGCCGGAATGTTGGTTTTCGTGACCAGGCTTGCTTACCTAGCGTAAGCTCCTCACTTTCCTTACGATGCTGAGTGGTCGCCGGTCCTGTACCTGGGACCTAAAATCCACACCCCCGTGGAACCCGAACCGCTTTACGTGGCCAGGGACCAAGGCCTTAGCCCGCTACGCCATGGCGCAGGACCCACATGACACGTACCTTCCTGAATATTAACTAAATCACAGGATTTGACCTGATGTTCGACACGTGTAGTCGTGTATTGTGAATGACCGTTCGCTTATCATAATTCCTGTGTTTGTTGAGTGCTTAGATAGCAGTTTGGGCAATTCGTTGTTATATTGCTTTTATATGCCAGACAATGGCACACATTTGCAAGCGTGATACTTTCAGCGTTAGCACAATAATTATATATTGTAATATCTTAACGGTGTGAATCCACTACTTCTACAATAAAATGTGCCCTTACTCCAAATATTTCACGATACGATACATTTAATAAGGAATATTTTGCATTGCTTTAAGAGTGTTTCTTTCCAGAAGAGCCCCTAGTGGTCTACCGGTGAAATATACGAGTCAAATGGAGAATTTAATGTCAGGACGGCACGTTGGCCATGGTAGCTCAATGGGTTAGAGAGACTTGACGGAAACCAGGAGATCCGTGGTTCAAATCCCGGCCATGGCATTAAGTTTTTCATGTTGACTCTATCCATTAATATACTCTGTTTATGTAAAATGTTTAAATATAGATATTATATATATTCCTGGTGACATACAGATATATTTTACAGTAGTTTTTGCCTACTTCGCTGCCATTTGGCAAAATTAAAACAATTGAAACAAGAATGAAAATTGTTATACATTAGAATTAAACTGCTTTATTTGTTTCATTCTTTCCTTTTTCATCCTTTCTGCAATTCACATGCACATATGTGAGAGAAACTAATTTAGTTATATGTTTAAGTAAAGTTTTCTTTAGCGCAACACTAGGTCTTGAAGAAGGTTATTGACTATGTTCAATATGTTTGTTTTGATTACATTATTTTCAGATGTAGAATTTTTGTGTACATATTTATTATAACTGTGGGGGAAATAATCAGATGTACAGATAGACCGCGAACAAAGTGGGGTCGGTGTGCACATGCGCGAGCACAGTCGTCTTCCCTCCTCAGCATCCAAGCATTACATGACTCCCTCCCCTCCATACGTTGACTAGTGCAGTGCAGTGCAGTGCAGCTTACGCTATGGGGGAGAAGAAAGGTAGCCTAAAATGACGGCAGAGGGGGGGGGGGGAGGAAGCTTGAGAGCTTCAGTTTTGGTAAATCACGCCTCCAGCTGCATTTTATTCGTGGTTTACCTATTGATAAAGCAACCGGAAAGTTTAAGAACTAATGGCACACGATGTGAAACATTTCCGATTATATTCAAGTTCGTTTGAGTTCATCAAACAACTGCGAGTCTGAAAGCTGTGCTTTACTTTTCTTGTCTTACGTTCCAAACGGATGTGTTACACGTTAATAATATCATTTTCATAAGAATTTACTTAATATTACGATAAAGGAAATGAGTGATCTTGTGTCGTGTCAAATTACACTTCATGAAACACAAATTCTGTCAAATTTCTATAACTGAAATATTTAAATTGAGTATGATCAAGCTTTGACTTATGTTTGTAGCTTGCGTTGCTTCTAACTTCTTACACATTTAAGGTGGATATTTGTGAACATGCATCTCAAACTATTATAAAAAAGTGCTTCTTTGGATGTTACAGGAACTGCGATGAATAAATTGTGTCGCCAAGTGAGCATCGAAAGCCCGGGAGCAACGATTAAGGATTGTGTGTTCAGTTTTGATGTTCCTGTGCCTGATGTTCCTCCGAAAGGAGCTAGAATAAAGGTAAGCACGTAGAGAAAACGTACTGTAGATATTAATATACTTAGTGGAATCAAATAATGAGTGTATGTAATAACGTCGAGCAAATGTTTGGCGGGGAGAAGTTGCCTAGCAAGGATGTTATTCAGTCCGAAGAGTGCTAAGAAGATAACGAGATTAATGCACATTGGGACTATATAACGTGTGTTGTAATGTCACACGCTTAAGTTCCTTGAAATATGTTATTCTTTGTGCAAACATTACCTACTAATGGTTATCCGTTCCGCATATAAGGTTTTTATTTACATTTTTAGAAGAGTACCAACACCGTAGCAACTGTAGCTCGCCTCGGTAGCGTAGATGGCTGCGTGTCTGCCTCACGTTCGAGGTCCCGAGCTCGAATCTCGGTCAGGGTATGTTACCTGGATAAGGGTTTTTCCGGGGTTTTCCCTTACACTTAAATACGAGTGTCAGGTAACTATAAGCTCAATGGACCCCGGACTCATTGGAGCATCATTTCACCCATTTCATTGATCGTCCGATATCACTAAATGTCGGAGGACGTAAATTACAAGGGGAAAAAAAAACATCAACTGTTGACAAAATTGTTACCCTACGCCAGCAAGGATAAGTGCTCAGCGGAACTCTGATGACGGCGAAGAAAATGGGTACAGATCGACGATGTAGAGCCCAACGCCTATTTGCTAGGCAACTTCTTCAACTTCTGTGAATCGCGCTTCTGCGGAAGTACTAACCTCAGCAGCTAGACCAGTGACGTCATACAGGTTGTTATGGCACACTTTGAAATGAACATCCTGTTTAGTTATCACCGATATTGCTAATTGCAAGAAATTAATAGTCGAAAAATGAATAGATATTCAATGATACTCTCAAACAATTGAAGCGTAGGTCGGCATAACACACTTACAATATTACCAAATACCGCCGAAGTTATTTAGGGCTTGTTGCTTTCTTAGCAACAGGGTTACAGAAGGGTCCTCATTGCATCATTCACTACAAAACCCTTTGACCAAAGAGGGCAGACTCTGGAAGGGTATTTTTTTAAAGTCCACATCGTTTCCACGCCCAGTTTACAATGTTGTCACAGAACGCGTCTCTTTAGCTTCGTCCTAGTGAATCCTTTCATAATTGAGTCTCAGTTACTAAACGTGCACTGATGGCTATGGCTATGGACAAGTATGTTGAGCTAGACCTACAAAGGTTCGAATCACAGACATCATTTTGACTTTTTATTGTAGAAATTAGAAACCTATATTACGTCCATTGTAATATAACTTCCAGTATCTTAGAATTACTTGATTTTACGGTATTTATGCTCACACATAGAACCTGAAACACTTTGCTCTGTTTATAAACTAACTGAAATAGTAAATTAAGTTAATATGGGGTGTGTAAACCCTCTGTTTCTATGAAAGAGTAGAGACAGACTGAAAAATTCAATGCCATAGCCTAGATTTGAACCAAGAATCTTCTGGTCTCCGTCCAGCCGCTCTAACCATTGAGATACTATGGCCAGCTTGCCGATATGATATTAAATTCTCCAACTGACTCGTATTTTTCCCGGTAAACCTCTAGGAGTTCTCATAAACACATGAGACAACTACCTTAATGACGACTTACTATGCTGTAAGTACTTTAAGGCCCGGGCTTTATAGTTCGGACCACTATTAGGTACAACTGACTCGTGTTTTTCTGGTAAACCACTAGGAGTTCTCATAAACACATGAGACAACCACCTTAATGGCGACTTACTATGCTGTAAGTACTTTAAGGCCCGGGATTTATAGCTCGGACCACTATTAGGTACAACTGACTCGTGTTTTTCCCGGCAAACCACTTAGGAGTTGTCATAAAAACATGAGACAACTACCTTAATCACGACTTACTATGCTGTAGGTACTTTAAGTCCCAAGCTTTATAGTTCGGACCACTATTAGGTACAACTGACTCGTGTTTTTCCGGTAAACCACTAGGAGTTCTCATAAACACATGAGTCAACTACCTTAATGGCGACTTACTATGCTGTAAGTACTTTAAGGCCCGGGCTTTATAGTTCGGACCACTATTAGGCACAACTGACTCGTGTTTTTCCCGGTAAACCACTAGGAGTTGTCATAAACACATGAGACAACTACCTTAATAACGACTTACTATGCTGTAAGTACTTTAAGACCCGGGCTTTATAGTTCGGTCCACTATTAGCTACAACTGACTCGTGTTTTTCCCGGTAAACCACTAGGAGTTCTCATAAAAACATGAGACAACTACCTTAATGACGACTTACTATGCTGTAAGTACTTTAAGGCCCGGGCTTTATAGATCGGACCACTATTAGGTACAACTGACTCGTGTTTTTCCCGGTAAACCACTAGGAGTTCTCATAAACACATGAGACAACTACCTTAATGACGACTTACTATGCTGTAAGTACTTTAAGACACGGGCTTTATAGTTCGGACCACTATTAGGTACAACAGACTCGTGTTTTTCCCAGTAAACCACTAGGAGTTCTCATAAACACATGAGGCAACTACCTTAATGATGACTTACTATGCTGTAAGTACTTTAAGGCCCGGGCTTTATAGTTCGGACCACTATTAGGTACAACTGACTTGTGTTTTTCCCGGTAAACCACTAGGAGTTCTCATAAACACATGAGACAACTACCTTAATGGCGACTTACTATGCTGTAAGTACTTTAAGGCCCGGGCTTTATAGTTCGGACCACTATTAGGTACAACTGACTCGTGTTTTTCCCGGTAAACCACTAGGAGTTCTCATAAACACATGAGACAACTACCTTAATGGCGACTTACTATGCTGTAAGTACTTTAAGGCCCGGGCTTTATAGTTCGGACCACTATTAGGTACAACTGACTTGTGTTTTTCCCGGTAAACCACTAGGAGTTCTCATAAACACATGAGACAACTACCTTAATGGCGACTTACTATGCTGTAAGTACTTTAAGGCCCGGGCTTTATAGTTCGGACCACTATTAGGTACAACTGACTCGTGTTTTTCCCGGTAAACCACTAGGAGTTCTCATAAACACATGAGACAACTACCTTAATGACGACTTACTATGCTGTAAGTACTTTAAGGCCCGGGCTTTATAGTTCGGACCACTATTAGGTACAACTGACTTGTGTTTTTCCCGGTAAACCACTAGGAGTTCATCATAAACACATGAGACAACTACCTTAATGGCGACTTACTATGCTGTAAGTACTTTAAGGCCCGGGCTTTATAGTTCGGACCACTATTAGGTACAACTGACTCGTGTTTTTCCCAGTAATACACTAGGAGTTCTCATAAACACATGAGACAACTACCTTAATGACGACTTACTATGCTGTAAGTACTTTAAGGCCCGGTCTTTATAGATCGGACTACTATTATGTACAACTGACTCGTGTTTTTCCCGGTAAACCACTAGGAGTTCTCATAAACACATAAGACAACTACCTTAATGACGACTTACTATGCTGTAAGTACTTTAAGGCCCGGGCTTTATAGTTCGGACCACTATTAGGTACAACTGACTCGTGTTTTTCCCAGTAAACCACTAGGAGTTCTCATAAACACATGAGACAACTACCTTAATGACGACTTACTATACTGTAAGTACTTTAAGGACCGGGCTTTATAGTTCGGACCACTATTAGGTACAACTGACTCGTGTTTTTCCCGGTAAACCACTAGGAGTTCTCATAAACACATGAGACAACTACCTTAATGACGACTTACTATGCTGTAAGTACTTTAAGACCCGGGCTTTATAGTTCGGACCACTATTAGGTACAACTGACTCGTGTTTTTCCCAGTAAACCACTAGGAGTTCTCATAAACACATGAGGCAACTACCTTAATGACGACTTACTATGCTGTAAGTACTTTAAGGCCCGGGCTTTATAGTTCGGACCACTATTAGGTACAACTGACTTGTGTTTTTCCCGGTAAACCACTAGGAGTTCTCATAAACACACGAGACAACTACCTTAATGGCGACTTACTATGCTGTAAGTACTTTAAGGCCCGGGCTTTATAGTTCGGACCACTATTAGGTACAACTGACTCGTGTTTTTCCCGGTAAACCACTAGGAGTTCTCATAAACACATGAGACAACTACCTTAATGGCGACTTACTATGCTGTAAGTACTTTAAGGCCCGGGCTTTATAGTTCGGACCACTATTAGGTACAACTGACTTGTGTTTTTCACGGTAAACCACTAGGAGTTCTCATAAACACATGAGACAACTACCTTAATGACGACTTACTATGCTGTAAGTACTTTAAGGCCCGGGCTTTATAGTTCGGACCACTATTAGGTACAACTGACTCGCGTTTTTCCCGGTAAACCACTAGGAGTTCTCATAAACACATGAGACAACTACCTTAATGGCGACTTACTATGCTGTAAGTACTTTAAGGCCCGGGCTTTATAGTTCGGACCACTATTAGGTACAACTGACTTGTGTTTTTCCCGGTAAACCACTAGGAGTTCTCATAAACACATGAGACAACTACCTTAATGGCGACTTACTATGCTGTAAGTACTTTAAGGCCCGGGCTTTATAGTTCGGACCACTATTAGGTACAACTGACTCGTGTTTTTCCCGGTAAACCACTAGGAGTTCTCATAAACACATGAGACAACTACCTTAATGACGACTTACTATGCTGTAAGTACTTTAAGGCCCGGGCTTTATAGTTCGGACCACTATTAGGTACAACTGACTCGTGTTTTTCCCAGTAATACACTAGGAGTTCTCATAAACTCATGAGACAATTACCTTAATGACGACTTACTATGCTGTAAGTACTTTAAGGCCCGGTCTTTATAGATCGGACTACTATTAGGTACAACTGACTCGTGTTTTTCCCGGTAAACCACTAGGAGTTCTCATAAACACATAAGACAACTACCTTAATGACGACTTACTATGCTGTAAGTACTTTAAGGCCCGGGCTTTATAGTTCGGACCACTATTAGGTACAACTGACTCGTGTTTTTCCCAGTAAACCACTAGGAGTTCTCATAAACACATGAGACAACTACCTTAATGACGACTTACTATACTGTAAGTACTTTAAGGACCGGGCTTTATAGTTCGGACCACTATGATGTACAACTGACTCGTGTTTTTCCCGGTAAACCACTAGGAGTTCTCATAAACACATGAGACAACTACCTTAATGACGACTTACTATGCTGTAAGTACTTTAAGACCCGGGCTTTATAGTTCGGACCACTATTAGGTACAACTGACTCGTGTTTTTTCCAGTAAACCACTAGGAGTTCTCATAAACACATGAGGCAACTACCTTAATGACGACTTACTATGCTGTAAGTACTTTAAGGCCCGGGCTTTATAGTTCGGACCACTATTAGGTACAACTGACTTGTGTTTTTCCCGGTAAACCACTAGGAGTTCTCATAAACACATGAGACAACTACCTTAATGGCGACTTACTATGCTGTAAGTACTTTAAGGCCCGGGCTTTATAGTTCGGACCACTATTAGGTACAACTGACTCGTGTTTTTCCCGGTAAACCACTAGGAGTTCTCATAAACACACGAGACAACTACCTTAATGGCGACTTCCTATGCTGTAAGTACTTTAAGGCCCGAGCTTTATAGTTCGGACCACTATTAGGTACAACTGACTCGTGTTTTTCCCGGTAAACCACTAGGAGTTCTCATAAACACATGAGACAACTACCTTAATGACGACTTACTATGCTGTAAGTAATTTAAGGCCCGGGCTTTATAGTTCGGACCACTATTAGGCACAACTGACTCGTGTTTTTCCCGGTAAACCACTAGGAGTTCTCATAAACACACGAGGCAACTACCTTAATGACGACTTACTATGCTGTAAGTACTTTTAATGCCCGGGCTTTATAGTTCGGACCACTATTAGGTACAACTGACTTGTGTTTTTCCCGGTAAACCACTAGGAGTTCTCATAAACACATGAGACAACTACCTTAATGACGACTTACTATGCTGTAAGTACTTTAAGGCCCGGGCTTTATAGATCGGACTACTATTAGGTACAACTGACTCGTGTTTTTCCCGGTAAACCACTAGGAGTTCTCATAAACACATAAGACAACTACCTTAATGACGACTTACTATGCTGTAAGTACTTTAAGGCCCGGGCTTTATAGTTCGGACCACTATTAGGTACAACTGACTCGTGTTTTTCCCGGTAAACCACTAGGAGTTCTCATAAACACGTAAGACAACTACCTTAATGACGACTTACTATGCTGTAAGTACTTTAAGGCCCGGGCTTTATAGTTCGGACCACTATTAGGTACAACTGACTCGTGTTTTTCCCAGAAAACCACTAGGAGTTCTCATAAACACATGAGACAACTACCTTAATGACGACTTACTATGCTGTAAGTACTTTAAGGCCCGGGCTTTATAGTTCGGACCACTATTAGGTACAACTGACTCGTGTTTCTCCCGGTAAACCACTAGGAGTTCTCATAAACACGTAAGACAACTACCTTAATGACGACTTACTATGCTGTAAGTACTTTAAGGCCCGGGCTTTATAGTTCCGACCACTATTAGGTACAACTGACTCGTGTTTTTCCCAGAAAACCACTAGGAGTTCTCATGAACACATGAGACAACTACCTTAATGACGACTTACTATGCTGTAAGTACTTTAAGGCCCGGGCTTTATAGTTCGGACCACTATTAGGTACAACTGACTCGTGTTTTTCCCAGAAAACCACTAGGAGTTCTCATAAACACATGAGACAACTACCTTAATGACGACTTACTATGCTGTAAGTACTTTAAGGCCCGGGCTTTATAGTTCGGACCACTATTAGGTACAACTAACTCGTGTTTCTCCCGGTAAACCACTAGGAGTTCTCATAAACACATGAGACAACTACCTTAATGACGACTTACTATGCTGTAAGTACTTTAAGGCCCGGGCTTTATAGTTCGGACCACTATTAGGTACAACTGACTCGTGTTTCTCCCGGTAAACCACTAGGAGTTCTCATAAACACATGAGACAACTACCTTAATGGCGACTTACTATGCTGTAAGTACTTTAAGGCCCGTGCTTTATAGTTCGGACCACTATTAGGTACAACTGACTCGTGTTTTTCCCGGTAAACCACTAGGAGTTCTCATAAACACATGAGACAACTACCTTAATGGCGACTTACTATGCTGTAAGTACTTTAAGGCCCGGGCTTTATAGTTCGGACCACTATTAGGTACAACTGACTCGTGTTTTTCCCAGTAATACACTAGGAGTTCTCATAAACACATGAGACAACTACCTTAATGACGACTTACTATGCTGTAAGTACTTTAAGGCCCGGTCTTTATAGATCGGACTACTATTATGTACAACTGACTCGTGTTTTTCCCGGTAAACCACTAGGAGTTCTCATAAACACATAAGACAACTACCTTAATGACGACTTACTATGCTGTAAGTACTTTAAGGCCCGGGCTTTATAGTTCGGACCACTATTAGGTACAACTGACTCGTGTTTTTCCCAGTAAACCACTAGGAGTTCTCATAAACACATGAGACAACTACCTTAATGACGACTTACTATACTGTAAGTACTTTAAGGACCGGGCTTTATAGTTCGGACCACTATTAGGTACAACTGACTCGTGTTTTTCCCGGTAAACCACTAGGAGTTCTCATAAACACATGAGACAACTACCTTAATGACGACTTACTATGCTGTAAGTACTTTAAGACCCGGGCTTTATAGTTCGGACCACTATTAGGTACAACTGACTTGTGTTTTTCCCGGTAAACCACTAGGAGTTCTCATAAACACGTAAGACAACTACCTTAATGGCGACTTACTATGCTGTAAGTACTTTAAGGCCCGGGCTTTATAGTTCGGACCACTATTAGGTACAACTGACTCGTGTTTTTCCCAGAAAACCACTAGGAGTTCTCATAAACACATGAGACAACTACCTTAATGACGACTTACTATGCTGTAAGTACTTTAAGGCCCGGGCTTTATAGTTCGGACCACTATTAGGTACAACTGACTCGTGTTTCTCCCGGTAAACCACTAGGAGTTCTCATAAACACGTAAGACAACTACCTTAATGACGACTTACTATGCTGTAAGTACTTTAAGGCCCGGGCTTTATAGTTCCGACCACTATTAGGTACAACTGACTCGTGTTTTTCCCAGAAAACCACTAGGAGTTCTCATAAACACATGAGACAACTACCTTAATGACGACTTACTATGCTGTAAGTACTTTAAGGCCCGGGCTTTATAGTTCGGACCACTATTAGGTACAACTGACTCGTGTTTTTCCCAGAAAACCACTAGGAGTTCTCATAAACACATGAGACAACTACCTTAATGACGACTTACTATGCTGTAAGTACTTTAAGGCCCGGGCTTTATAGTTCGGACCACTATTAGGTACAACTAACTCGTGTTTCTCCCGGTAAACCACTAGGAGTTCTCATAAACACATGAGACAACTACCTTAATGACGACTTACTATGCTGTAAGTACTTTAAGGCCCGGGCTTTATAGTTCGGACCACTATTAGGTACAACTGACTCGTGTTTCTCCCGGTAAACCACTAGGAGTTCTCATAAACACATGAGACAACTACCTTAATGACTACTTACTGTACTGTAAGTACTTTAAGGCCCGGGCTTTATAGTTCGGACCACTATTAGGCGAGTGTTTACACAACCAACATTAAGGCAATTTTCTAATAACATTGCATTTATTTTGAAAATGGTAAGAATGTTATTTATGTTTTTTATAAATAAATGTGCTTAAATTATTGTGACTTTGTGGGCTCGTAGAATTGGAAGTCCAGTTGGCAAAAATTCCAATATGCTCTTTGTTTTCGTAGAAACACACTTTGGTCGACTCTTACAGTAGCAGAATTTCATAACATACACAAATACAATCTTCCAAGGTTGTTGACCACAAAGAAAAGAGTTAACTTTCAAAACACAGCTGTACGCCGATGATTCTCAACTTGCAATTGGACTCTTTCGTTACGACCTTGACTCTAACTGGCGTTCGCGGCTCCTTTTTATACGTCCATTCATATTTCTAAACATTTCTGGAATGCTCCGAAACAAACAAGAACGAAATAGAAACCTCCAGTTATTTATATGTGTTTTTATTTCCGCGTTGCACTATCTGTCCCTTATCTCCGCACCGCCAGTCGCAGCATGGGTTCGCGATAATATTATTATTTATCTTCTGCAAGAAAAACATAAGGCATTGCTATTGAAGTAGCACCTCAAGGATTCGAACTTATGTTGGTCCACATGCGTTTTACCGCTCGGCCACCATATATACGGCCAAGCTGTAAACCATCTCCCTATCTATCACATAGCTTTGAGATGAAGGCAGAGTAGTATCAAAGCGTATGTTGGAAACATTAACTGTTCTTTCACACTAGCCATGTGTAGGCCAGAATATGGAAAGATAGTCAGACTGAAAACTTCAATGTCATAGCCAGGATTCAAATCATTGAACTTTTCAGTCTGACTCTACCTTTCCAGTGCGTATCTTGTGAACGCAGCTTCAGCGAATACTTTCGAAGTTTTCCGAATCGATCTTCGTTTCTGGTAGCTAAGGCTGATACTGTTAAGCACCTACTTACTAACGGGTATTGTTACATTGATATGCAGGGCTAGGAATTACGTATCCATTTCCTTGAGCAGTGTAAGAGCGGCCAGCCATGGCTATACAACGCAGCGCTGCTAGCAAGGGCAAGGTTCATCGTAGAATACAACTCATTACTGTAAATTGTATCCTAAACTAATACATATTACATGTTTAGCACATGCTTTACACCGAGTGGCCGAATCAATCAAATGTAGTTATGTAGATGTAGACAGCTTTGTAGCTCACATGAAAAAGATATTTTAAAAGCATCTTACAGGATTGCAAAGTTCAGAGAGTGAGCACCAGACATATCGGTAACACCACGGCCAGATGTCACCAGATGGGTCACCTGACTAGAAACTAATCTATTATGCCGAACATTATGACAAAATTGCTTCGATATTAACCAATTTAGAAACCGATGGCCGTTCTAGCATACAAACTGCCAAACGTCTAGTAACAAAGAGTTTCGTAGAAATATATTATTGATTGCACATGTATTAAGAGTTAACCACAACTTGACTCAGCCCCTGTCACCTAGGAACACTCAGACGACATATAACATGATATCAGTGAGACATTAACATAAACAAACGAATAAATATAAATAAATGACGTATACCAGAATAGATATATGCCATAATACTGGCATATAGTCCGGAGACCGCCACAGCGACAAGGCCACTCTGGGAGGGTCAGTAAACTCCCTTTGCAATCCCTGTAAACAAACAACCCTACTCTATTGTCTGTTTTTGTCCTCAAGGCAAATTTGGTGCCACCCAGTCGGAAACCAACCCATTGTTAAAATCCCATGCGTGCTTCTGACAACAGGCTATAAGATTTTGACCGTCGCTCAGAACGCATGCTTCCGCATAAATTTTTGCATGCGGACCGTTAGAGAAAGCGTCTCTGATATTAAGTCCGAAACTGGAAATTCTGAACACTGATCTCAAGTGGGGATAGGTACCAGCCAATGAAATGTTGATATTTGTTCATGTGATTTTGCAAACTCCGAGAAATGCTTAGAATGGGGGCAATTCAAAGTGATGGCGGAAAGTAGGTTTTTCTAGTAATAGTACTTCGGTCCTGAGTTCTACGTGAGACGGACGCGTATTCGGCACCGCCTCACAATTACACTTCCGCGCCATGCACAGAGACAAAGTGCAGCATTTAACAATGGCTCCAGTGAGAGTTAGCACAAAGAGTAATGTATAGGGAAGACGATAAATATATCCAGTTCGACTACGCAGTGCTATTGCCTCTGCGCTTCACATCACAATATTGACAGTGACGCTAAACACAGCAACCACACCGACGACGACTTTACGGTGGCGAGCAAAGGAGCCTAAGGATAAACTTCTGTCTACCAGATTCGAGGTGTCATCATTCAACCCACAACCAGTCAGGACGCAGACACTCCTGAAGTACAGATGAGAGTTCTCACGCGGAAGCTACAGGTCACCTCGAACCGATTACAATCTCCCTTTCCTTAACCTCCGCACGCCACCTATCCTTAATTGTGAGGCGTTGAGCACAAGGAAGAGCTCGACGTGGTTCGCCACGGGCCGGACCGCCTCAAATTATCACACTGTTACAGCCCAGAGGTATGGAGCTGACTGAATCTGTGCGGCATGTAGAACCGTCAAAACGGATTTACCAAACCTCGAGCATTCTACCTGAAATAAAGATGAAAATGAAAAGTGTAATTGAAAAGAATGCAGGGTTCGGTGCGATTTACCGCGTACGAGATGCACTTTTAGATCCCAACAAAAGCTGTGATACTGACACGGAACTGATAAAATATTTCATATATGCCGGGATCGCATCATGCAAGGTCGGAGGGACGTAGAATTTTTTTTCATTTGAAAGGCTTCAGAGGTACATTATTCTTTTTAGTAATACGGCCGCAGATGAGTAAATATGTAATATGTAATAAAATTCCTGCTTTGGTATTTTGTCTAGTAAGAGTCTTCAGATATTTATGAAATTAATTTTATTATTTGGATATTACTTTACATTCGATCAGGAAATATTACAACCGCGTTATCAATGCTTGCGAGTTGCCACAATGTGTCTATTTAAATAATGAAATCAGCCAGAGACAAACCCATATGTACTATATAAGAATTTGTATGTTGTACATAATGATATAAATAGATGTACATTTACGAATGTCTCATAAGACATTTTTGTTCTCTGGGCAAACTGTTTCAATGCCCCTCCGCTCTGTGCTCTTATCGGACTTCTTTGGATGCTACGAGGTCGGTCGCAACCTGTATGGGGAACAGCAGGCGGTACGAACGTCCTAGCCCTGGTGATATGTTAACTAAACGCGATGTTAAGAAACTAATGTCAACAATTTTGCGTGTGTTTTTTTTTTTCTTTTTTCTGCTCGCATTGCGTAATTATATTTGTGGTTACCTTAGAGTAAACTACGAACAAGGAGCTGCTATATATTCTGAATAGTGCAATACACTATGATTCCATTTGCGGAAATAAATTATACTGATCTATCACCAGATACTAAATAAAAACTCTCTACATTCTTTTACTTCATACAATTGTGTGCATAATTTAGCTTTCAGTTACAAAGTAAGCATGCATTTAAAATGATTGACTATTATCTAAAACGATGCCAAAGACTGATTAGAATCTGAAACTGGAACCCAAATAAAACTTACGACATTAGAAGGGAGAGGTAAAAGGAAAATAGGTAGGTTCATTTGTTAATGTGACGGAGATCTTGAAGGGAGTTTTTGTTGAGTAGTTACACAACAGACTGTGTTCTTATCGTGGGCAGATACTGTCGATAAATAAACCATGTTTACAGCTGTTGGATCTCACATTAGTTACGTGCTCCCTATCCAGGTCTTCTAGAGACAAGCAGCACGTGGGAATATTTACTTTATCGAACTCTTGAAGCTGATTTCTAAGAAAGAAAAAAGGTTACAAGGGTGTATTCTGTTAATGACAGAAGCAGCTATGTTGTGACCAACTGGTATAGGAATTCTCAAGCAGTTGGCTTAAAGGTTACATTCAAGCTATGACATAAATCGCGGTCTGTACACGCCAACGGACTGAAAGAGGGATAGGGTGGTCTGTTAGCTATGACATCACTGGGTGAACAAGTTAAAAATTAAAATTAAACCCTGGTGCAACAGCCCTATTAGAGGGCCAAGGCTTACCAACCCGACTGCCGGCCTCACGCCCACTTACACACGGCAGAGGTGGGCGATTATCCAATCGATACGAGGAGGAGTTGTGGTCAGCATCTCGGAACCCCCCAGCCGGAACGTTGGTTTTCGTGACCAGGGCCACTTACCTAGCGTAAGCTACTCACTTTTCTCACGATGCTGACTGGGCACTGGCCCTATACCCGGGTCTTAGGGTGCGATTGAAACCGGACGGCTTTCCTTGGCCAGGAGCCAAAGCTCGCTACGCCACGGTGCAGGAGTTGGGTAACCTAATTTTCTGTCGTATGACTTTAATTCTCACAAGAAAAAATTGAAATTCAGTGTTTAACTGCTTTGGTTCTCACTGTCCCCTTCTATATTGGGCGGAAAAGACCGCGCAGCTCTCACCAAGGCAGCCCGGGTTCGATTCCTTTTTGTGGTGGACAACACGACACTGGGGCGGGTTTTCTCTGGGATATCCGGTTTCCCCCACCATTTCATTCCACCGATTCTCCATCTTCATCGCATGCATCATCCGCGCGTAGTAAAAGTGGGCGTTAAACACTACACACATTTGATAGATAGTCACCATGAAAAATTCAATGCTATGGCCGGAATTTGAACCACGGATCTCCTGTTTTCCGTCCAGTCGCTCTAACCCATTGAGCTACTCTGGCCAACGTGCCGTCCTGACATTAAAAACTCCACTTGACTCGTATATTTCTCCGGTAAACCACTAGGGGCTCTCGTATTCGAGATAAACCGTTTGTGGCGACTTACTATCGTAAGTACTTGAGTCCCAGGCTTCATCATTTAACTCTTATTTTAGTAAATTGATGGACGGAAACCAGGAGATCTGTGGGTCAAATTCCGGCCATGACATTGAAACTAGCCTATATACGGCTAGTGTGAAGAAATAATTAATTTCCATCATTTTCCATAATTTTCTATCCCTTCAAGATCCTGGTTTGTCTTGGACCTTCTGCTGATTTAACATGTCTATTTCAAATTCTTTGCATCTAAATGATGCAATATTTAGATTCAAAATTGGTTTTATATTATTATTATTATTATTATTATTATTATTATTATTATTATTATTATTATTATTATTATTATTATTATTATTATTATTATTATTATTATTATTATTATTATTATTATTATTATTATTATTATTATTATTATTATTATTATTATTATTATTATTATTATTATTATTATTATTATTATTATTATTATTATTATTATTATTATTATTATTATTATTATTATTATTATTATTATTATTATTATTATTATTATTATTATTATTATTATTATTATTATTATTATTATTATTATTATTATTATTATTATTATTATTATTATTATTATTATTATTATTATTATTATTATTATTATTATTATTATTATTATTATTATTATTATTATTATTATTATTATTATTATTATTATTATTATTATTATTATTATTATTATTATTATTATTATTATTATTATTATTATTATTATTATTATTACTGTCAGTATTAATTATTATTAAAGATTAGTATGAAGGGCCAAACATGTTACATCTGCTGCAACTAAGCCAAGGCAGGCAAGCTCATGACGGGCCGGGCGTGGTGACTTACGGTACCTGCCTTTACATCCGCTGAACATTCGCTGTGCACGTGATCGTGGGATCGATATGTGTTCGTCTGTTCCCGTGCGGCAAACTGTTCCACGGCCACAGACATTTGGGTAAAGTCGCAATGAATTGAATTGATTCTGGAAGCTTTGATTATCTGGATATGGGTGAAACTACAGTTACATGTTGCTTTAATGACGATGACCATCGTGTCAGCTCACGCACACTTGCGTTTTACAAATTATTAGAGTACGTAAACATATTTTAGAGCGTTTACTTTACTAAAGAGTAGATAATACAGATAAGGTGGTACAATAAATTTGTCTGAGTATAGTATTTAACTTTGATAAGCAACTTTATTCGCTTGGGCAAGCCTTCAAACAGTGCCTTACATTTATCTCTTACTTTATAATCGTGACAACAGATTTGAATCAGCTTTTAAATCAAGACAATATTTGTTATATGAGGGTAGTCTGAAAAGTTTCCGGCATAATAAAGATACAAGTCATTTTTGAAATAATTTTTATATTATTTTTCAACATAGTCTCCTTGTAACTCTACACACTTCTCCCAGCGATGCTCCCATCTCTGTAACCCGTCCAAATAGCACTCGGCGTGTGTCAACATAGTCTTCTTGTAACTCTACACACTTCTCCCAGCGATGCTCCCATCTCTGTAACCCATCCAAATAGTACTCGGCGTTTTTCAACATAGTCTCCTTGTAACTCTACACACTTCTCCCAGCGATGCTCCCATCTCTGTAACCCGTCCAAATAGTACTCGGCGTTTTTCAACATAGTCTCCTTGTAACTCTACACACTTCTCCCAGCGATGCTCCCATCTCTGTAACCCATCAAAATAGTACTCGGCGTTTTTCAACATAGTCTCCTTGTAACTCTACACACTTCTCCCAGCGATGCTCCCATCTCTGTAACCCATCAAAATAGTACTCGGCGTTTTTCAACATAGTCTCCTTGTAACTCTACACACTTCTCCCAGCGATGCTTCCATCTCTGTAACCCGTCCAAATAGTACTCGGCGTTTTTCAACATAGTCTCCTTGTAACTCTACAAAATTCTCCAAGCGATGCTCCCATCTCTGTAACCCGTCCAAATAGTACTCGGCGTTTTTCAACATAGTCTCCTTGTAACTCTACACACTTCTCCCAGCGATGCTCCCATCTCTGTAACCCGTCCAAATAGTACTCGGCGTTTTTCAACATAGTCTCCTTGTAACTCTACAAAATTCTCCAAGCGATGCTCCCATCTCTGTAACCCGTCCAAATAGTACTCGGCGTTTTTCAACATAGTCTCCTTGTAACTCTACACACTTCTCCCAGCGATGCTCCCATCTCTGTAACCCGTCCAAATAGTACTCGGCGTTTTTCAACATAGTCTCCTTGTAACTCTACACACTTCTCCCAGCGATGCTCTCATCTCTGTAACCCATCCAAATAGTACTCGGCGTTTTTCAACATAGTCTCCTTGTAACTCTACACACTTCTCCCAGCGATGCTCTCATCTCTGTAACCCATCCAAATAGTACTCGACGTTTTTCAACATAGTCTCCTTGTAACTCTACAAAATTCTCCCAGCGATGCTCTCATCTCTGTAACACGTCCAAATAGTACTCGGCGTTTTTCAACATAGTCTCCTTGTAACTCTACACACTTCTCCCAGCGATGCTCCCATCTCTGTAACCCATCAAAATAGTACTCGGCGTTTTTCAACATAGTCTCCTTGTAACTCTACAAAATTCTCCCAGCGATGCTCTCATCTCTGTAACACGTCCAAATAGTACTCGGCGTTTTTCAACATAGTCTCCTTGTAACTCTACACACTTCTCCCAGCGATGCTCCCATCTCTGTAACCCATCAAAATAGTACTCGGCGTTTTTCAACATAGTCTCCTTGTAACTCTACACACTTCTCCCAGCGATGCTTCCATCTCTGTAACCCGTCCAAATAGTACTCGGCGTTTTTCAACATAGTCTCCTTGTAACTCTACAAAATTCTCCAAGCGATGCTCCCATCTCTGTAACCCGTCCAAATAGTACTCGGCGTTTTTCAACATAGTCTCCTTGTAACTCTACACACTTCTCCCAGCGATGCTCTCATCTCTGTAACCCATCCAAATAGTACTCGACGTTTTTCAACATAGTCTCCTTGTAACTCTACACACTTCTCCCAGCGATGGTCCCATCTCTGTAACCCGTCCAAATAGTACTCGGCGTTGTTCAACATAGTCTCCTTGTAACTCTATACACTTCTCCCAGCGATGCTCCCATCTCTGTAACCCATCCAAATAGTACTCGGCGTTTTTCAACATAGTTTCCTTGTAACTCTACACACTTCTCCCAGCGATGGTCCCATCTCTGTAACCCGTCCAAATAGTACTCGGCGTTGTTCAACATAGTCTCCTTGTAACTCTATACACTTCTCCCAGCGATGTTCCCATCTCTGTAACCCGTCCAAATAGTACTCGTCGTTTTTCTCTGTAAAATAATTGTTCACGAAGTTGATTGCCTCTTCATTTGACGAAAATCTTTGCCCTCCGAGCGAAATTTTTAGATGAGGGAACAAAAAGAAGTCGCTTGGGGCTAGATCTTGTGAGTCAAGCAGTGCAAACAGTAATTCGTGATTTTCGCCATTGCAGCCGCTGAGGTGTGAGACGGTGCGTTGTTTTGGTGAAACAGGATTTTTTTGTTGCAAATGTGACCCTTTTTCCGCAAGTTCCGCCTTCAGCTTCTCAAGTGATTATGCGTAGTATGCTCCTGTAATGGTTTTTCCTTTTTGTAGGTAATCAATTAAAATAACTCCATTACTATCCCAAAAACAATCGCCATCACTTTTCCAGCCGAAAAAACAGTTTTTGCTTTTTTCTGTAGCCGGTTTCCCCTTTGCAGTCCACTGTTTGGACTGTATTTTTGTTTCGGGCGTATAATGGTGTATCCAAATTTCATCTACAGTAATTAATTGGCACCAAAACTTGTATTTATTGCGCCTAAACTGCGGCAACAAAGCACTGCAAATGTTCATTCGAACACGTTTTTGGTCTAACGTGAGCAAACGCGGCACCCAACGCGCGCAAACGCGGCACCCAACACGCGGACGGCTTTTTGTATGTTAACTGTAATTATATACATTAAAATAAAGACATTATTAAGAAACTCATCTTGTTAGAAAAAAAAATCTAACATAGGAGTGATTTTGTGACAAGTGACACACGCGATCCCGTGTTAATAATAAGGTTATGTTGTACATTTATGGAAGTCATATGTTTATTTTTGTTACAGGTAGTGTGTGCTGGAGCATGCTATCGGCTGAGAAGATCTCCATCGATATCCAGCATTTCAAGTGTGTCCAGCAGTTCCAGTCTGACAAGCGAAGCAACACAAGAAGTACCCCTAAGCTCAGGATATACTGCTCAGAGCCCTGCTCATCATGGACTGAGAGATGGTGCTCTCTTCCCTGGTTATGAAGTAGCAGGGATCATCGAATCGTTGGGTACTGAAGTGGGTGATACTGAGGAATTTACAGTGGGAGATCGTGTCGTCTTGTACCCATATGAAGGTGTTCCTCATGGGTGAGTGTCTTTATTGAACGGTATAAATTTATTTATATTAATATAGTGATTACACATGAAATGCTATGTATGGAATTAAGTTCTGTTATTGAACTTTGGAATAGTAATTTTGGCTTTCGATAACGCTGTTCTGCAATTCAAAATTTTTTTTTAAATTTGATATATGATCCTAAACGGTTCTTTAATGCTGACTTCAAAAATATTCTCCCTTTTCTCCCATCATGTCAAATTTTTACACTATTCATAAATAACAAAAATAAAATTAAAGCTCTGTGAAACATAATAAAAAATACTTTCAACGAGAATTTTGTATGAAAAACTAGACCACAATTATAATTTATTTACCACCAATTAATCAATAATAATAATCATTTAAAAGCACATTCAACCTTATTTCAATATTGCACTTCAAAATGGTCTCCTCTTTGACCTTCTCGCTTGTTGCTCAGAACAGTCCTTTTGTAACAGTCCAACATGAGTCCGCAATTATAAGAATACTGCCCTCCTCTTGATAACCCATTTCCATATTTTTTATATCGTAGTGAAATATTTCACTGTTCCTCTCTAAAATCTCCTAAATTATCAGGGAAATAATTTAGATGGGAATGAAGAAAATGTACTTTGATACTCATGTTGCAACCAATTTGTTTTAAACTTTGTAACATCACCTTCACTATGTTAACATTATTTGGTTTTCTTTTTTTTATTTCCAAGGATTTTGAAAACATTTCTGAAAGCATTCCAAGCATCCTTCACTTCTCTACTCATAGTATTCTCGAACTGAGTGACCATCATCAATTTTCAGTTTCATGGGCCAATAAATACACCTACTTAATTTTTTCATAGGATAATGAAGCAAATATAACACAAAGGTATTTAAAGCACTCACTGCCTTTATATAGAGTTTTCACAAATTAATTGTAAAAACTATTTGTAGTTCGTTTATTGACATGCGTCACTTACTTTTTTATATTATTGAGGGACTAGTTTCAAAGGCCATTGCCTCCATTTTCAACCTCTCTCCAACTGGCATCTGTTGTTGTCTGCTCTCTCTCTGGTGGTTGAACTATGAACTTTTTGTCAAATTATCTACTGGTGGGATTTCAAAGTTTATTACGCAGTCCTTATTTTTCCACATGAATATCTTCTGCCATGTTGTCAGTTTATTTTGGTTTATTACTCCTTTTAATAACTTTGGATTTGGATCAATGCCATGGTTTTTGTTCCAAAAATGAAATGCTACTGCTGACTTTTCTTCTTGTTTCAATCTCATGTTTCTAAAGTGCTCTTTGACTCTGGTTTTTAGATTTCTTTTAGTTTGACCTATGTAGCATTATTCACAATTTTTACAACTTATTTTATATATTCCAGGCCTTTTAATTGAAGGGATTTCACCTTTCGTTTTTGAATTTAGCAATTTTAAAATTGAATGTCCACTAATAGGTGCCAAGATTATATTTCGTTAGATAGTCAACATGAAAAATTCAATGCCATGGCTGGGATTTGAACCATGTATCTTCTGATTTCCGTCCAGTCGCTCTAACCCATTGATCTACCATGGCCAACGTGCCGTCATGACATTAAATTCTCCATTTGACTCGTATACTTTCCCGGTAGACCACTAGAGGTTCTCGCATCCGAGATACAGGTTTGTGATGACTTACTATCGTAAGTACTTGAGTCCCAGGCTTCATCATTTAACTCCTATTATTTTAGTTAATTTTCATCAATTAACTAGAATTATATTTTGTTCCTTAAAGATCTTTCTAAATTTATTAAATGTTTTTGGGTGATATGTAACGTCACTATTACTAAATTCCTCCAAACACACATAATTTTCACAAATTGTTTCATTAAACCTAATTTTACATGGATGGGTGGCAACAATATTTTTTGGGGTCAATAAGAGCTTCATTTTTTATATTTTTTTCGCCTATTGTTAAATTAGTCTTATGTAACCACTGTTCCCTTTCCCAGTGTTCGTAAGCTAGCTCTGCTATCCCATTCACATTATAAACAAGGATATTTTGTGACACCAGCCAGCTGACCAAGTAAAGTCCAATAGTCTTAAAATCTCCATACACTATCCATAGATGGTTTTGATTCTGTAGTTTTTGTAGCAGAACCTAACATTTTCATGTGTCTCCTTTAAAACTAAAGAATGGGCTACTGGAATGGAAGTTTGAATGATTCCATTATGCAGCAAAGCACTTTTAAGACTTTTTCAGAAGAATCCATGAAGAACATCTACTTTTTGGAATTACTGATTTTAAGAGGAAGACACATTTGGGTACATTCCCTAGTGTGGATATAGTTATTAGATTTTATAAATATAAAAAATATAAACTAATAATACTTGCAGTATTTCACATTTTAAATAAAAAAGGAGTTGAAACTAAGTTGTTTAGTCTTTCTAACAGACTATAAACACGCAGATATTTCACTACAGTACATACATGACCAAAAATATTCAAAACACAAAGTTTTAAAATTCTGGCATATGCAAAAATGGACTTCATTTTTGTAATTGGTGTGAAAATATGATTCATAAACACCCATTCAAAAAAAAAAGTAAAAACAATAAATAAATAAAAAAAAGTAAAATTCATGCAGAACAGTGTAACTGGTTGATTTCCAACAATCAAGAATTGTCTTTGCATTATTTGCTACAACTTTTACGCCTGGAAGCTCAGTTATAATATTCTAATGTGCAAATTTTGTTGGAGGAGCTTTGTTCTTGAACCATTTTGTTCCATCTTTACCCTGATATATTTAACGGTTTCCTAGTTTTGGAGTTGAAAGAGCTGCACTATCAGAGTCACTGGTAGATTGTTCTGTTGCTGTATCAAGTTGCTCGTGCTGAGATTGAGTATTAGATTTGGAGTCTAGACCGTCTATGTGCAGAGCATCTACTGTTCCTGAAATCACTTGAGAAGCTGTTCTTTTGCAGCCATGTTGATAACCGAAAAGAACAGGCATTATGAAGGCAATTGCCAAAAGTTGGAAGAAATTATGAAAAAAAAAGCACAGAAACCTAATAATTTATGGTGCTGTAGGTTATTCTTCTCATAGGCAGGACAGTTGATGCTAGAAGTATTTACAGATAAACAAGATGTTTGGGAAGAAACTCCTATGTGTCGATAAGAATCAGCGAGACCCTGCTATGTTCACGTTACTTGAACACTTGTCAGTTTCCTTTCAACTACTACGGAGAAAAGCAAATGCACATGCCTTATATCACTATGTGTACTACAGGACAGTGTTACGCTATAACTCCTGTGTTAGAAAAGATCTAGCAATACACACTGCTTTGAATAAAACCACTCTCAACAACGTTTGCTTTGTATTTATACACTTAATTCCACTTGAATGGTATTTAGAGATACCAACTAAGGTTAACTTTAAAAAGAGTCAATTAAAGACACTAGACAACACTTGCTTTTAAATTTTTTCGGAACATGTTTCTGAGGCTTTGCCTCTATCATCGGCCGGCTCTCGACTAGTCTCGTTTGATGTTAAATCACTGTTTCCCAGCATACCAGTTAATCAACTCCCACCGTTGATAGAAAAATGGCTCAAATCACTTGGAATGGCATCACCTGAAATTTCAGACTACATCGAACTAACCAAATTATGCATAGAACAAAATTTCTTCCAGTTTCAAACAAAGTATTATCACCAAACTTCAGGGTTAGCAATGGGCGACCCCCTATCACCCTTCCTGGCCGATCTGTACATGAGTACATTAGAAATAAGGATCAACAAAGGTTTCCCTTGTATGTTCAAACTCTGGCAACGATATGTAGATGACATCTTTGCAATAGTACCAAAAAAACACATCAGTGATGCACTAAAACTTTTAAATATCCAAGAAAAAAGCATCAAATTCACTGTAGAAATAGAAAAAGATAAGCATTTACCATTTTTGGATCTAAAAATAATGAGGAATAAAAACAGACTAAACTTTGGCATTTACAGAAAACCAACACAGACAGACAACTACATAAAAGCTAATGGCTACAACCCAAGATCCCACAAACAGGCAATCTTCAGTAGCTTAGCACACAGATTGGTAAACATCCCTCTCACAGCAGAAGAATACAAAACAGAATACAACAAAATAATTGAAATAGCACAAAAAAATAACTTTCCCAAATCATTAGTGGACAAAAAAGTGAACTTAGCAAAAAAGAAGAAGCTACTAAAGGAAACCACAACTCTCTCAGCTACAGAAACTAATATGATTTTCAAAAAATTCACTTACCATCCATGGGCCTATGATAAATTCAAAAAAGTCTTCAAAAACAAAACATTCAACTAGCACCAGTCAACCATTTCTCCTTAAAAAATCTAATTTGCTCAAACATCAAAGATGCCATTCCATCTAACAAAAAATCTGGTATATATCAAATTGAATGCAATGACTGTAGTCAAATTTATATTGGAAAAAGAAAACGAAATTTAGAAACAAGAGCAAAGGAACACTTTAGAAACATAAAATATAAACAGTTAGAAAAATCAGCAGTTGCCACACATTTTTGGGAAAAAAACCACAACATAAATCCAGAACCAAAACTACTAAAACATACATCAGGAAAACAAGAACTATCCACATGGGAACAAATCTTCATTTCAAAAAATAGGAACAAAGTATTCAATTTCGACATCCCCCAGAAAGATTTGTTCAGCAAGTTCCTTGAACCGCCACCAGAGGAGACCTGTGACAAAATATCGTCAGCTATGCCAACGAGAACCAGTCGAGAGCCGACCGATGATAGAGGCAAAGCCTCAGAAGCATGCAGTCGAGAGCCGGCCGATGATAGAGGCAAAGCCTCAGAAACATGTTCCGAAAAAATTTAAAAGTAAGTGTTGTCTAGTGTCTTTAATCAACTCTCTTTAAAGTTAATTTATCATAACAACACTCTTTTCAACACTTCCAAGAAAGGAATTGAAATACCAACTAAGATATTGCTAGCTCTACTTCTATTGGAGTGAAACAATAAACAAATTAGAACAATTTTTTGTCACTTGTTAGATTTGAACTCGAGCGATTGTGGGTTAAATGTGTTACTAGTACTAACTCATCTTAAGTAAATACATTGACTTCTTAGTTTAGCAAATATGGTACCTACTTTTGAGATAAGTTTTCAGTTTTCTTTGATATCTCATGCAACTTATTTTGGTGATCAGTTTACCACCTTAGAATGATTGATTTCCATTTGTATTGCTAGCTAGCAGAAACTCAACATTGTAAAATATCACTTTACTTAATATCTATTAATCTTCTCTTTTAATTTCTTAACAAGCAGGTAGGAGTCACTACTTGAAAAGTTACAATGTTGGTTGCACTATTCTTTTTTTTTTTTCTTTCTTTATACTTCTACAATTATTCTGAATGAAACATAGAGCTTGATTTGCTAAACAGTGTTTTCAACATGGAGATCTATCATTTGACATCATAATATTATATTGTCTTTGGGCATTTTAAATACCTGAAAAGTTAAACAGTTGCTAAGATCATTTCGTTCACACAAACAATACAATACTTATTCAGGTTGAAATATAAAACATACTATAGCATGTAAATCTTTGTTTTCATGTCAAACTTTGTTTAGACCTCTACAAGGGAAGTTGGCTAAACTTTGACAGAGTAAGCAATGTAAGTCTTTTTGATATCTTCATAAACTGAAAATTTACACTTTTGGTCATGGTATAAGTACACATTGTGGTGTGGTGTGGGTAGCATGTAGCGTGTCTGTCCTCATATTCAAGGTATTTTGAGTTTCCATCTCAGTTATGACAAGTTATATGGACAAGTTTTGCTTTTATACAGGGTATTCTGTTATCCTATGGACCACTACTCATTGAGCATCTCTTCAACCATTTCCTCATTTCTGGCTTTGCTGACATACCAAAAAGGATGATCAAATATTTGAGCTACCATGGCCAACATGCTAGCCCAACATTAAATTCTCCAACTGAATCGTGTTTTCCCTGGAAAATCATAAGAGTTCTCATAAACACGTGAGACAACTATCTTAATGGCAACTTACTGTGCTTTAAGTACTTTTAAGGGCCAGACCTGCATGAGTCAGTTGGAGAATTTAGTGTCATGCTGTCTTGTAGGCCATGGTAGCTCAATGGTTAAGAGCAGCCAGATGGAGACTGGAAGATCTGTGTTTCAAATCCCCCCTATGGCATTGAATTTTTCAGTCTGACTCTACCTAACCATGGTAATGTTCACAGAGCATTAATACTATGCTAACATTTATCTGGAGAGCAAAGGCTAACAATATCTAATGCAATATTTACTTCCATATCAGAGGGAGGGTGCGGTTGTGCATAGAACTCCGAAAAATATGGAACATATCAGGGAATTAACTTATTTTTGTTGGCTTAACTTGTGGTGGGGTTGGAGCGAAGAGGGGAAATTATTTCTCTCCTATTTCTTGTAACTTAAATTTTATTGTGTGATAGTTAAAGTAAGAACACAAAATTTTATTTTATATTTCAATTAATATGATAGATTTTAGCTATAATATCTACAGTGCCAAAGCCTTCAGACATAGTCAACTTGGAGATTCAGGTTTTTTTTCCCTCTTTGTTTTGTGTAACCCTGATTGCTCTGTATTGTAATAATAGACGCTGAATGTTTTGAAATGCCTGTGGCATAGTAGAAGTACGCATGTTTACTGGCAAACACCAGTACAAACATTCTGTACTTTACCATCATTTATATGCAGAGTTAGAGTGGTGACTTTTCATAAATGTGATACAGCCCGAAATACTAATAAAAGCTATTTTTCTTGTATTTTCAATTTTAACCACCTGTAAAGCTCCTTTTAATGTGTTTTGGAGGTGCGATAGCATTTTAATTGGCTCAAAATACAAAAATTATACTGAAATATAATATAAATACAAAATTGAGGATTGTTTCAAATAAAAGTTTTTTTTCTTTCTTTCTACTGGAAACTTCAACTGCGGAGTTTGTGCACACTTGGAATGTTAATGAAGCACTTGACCACCATTTTGGAAGGCGGAAAGGTAATGTGAAAGAGGGAGCAGTTTCCTTTATTCGGTGAAATAGCATGATTAATAATTTTGACTTTTTTCATTATGGCATGTAAAAAAGCAGTCCACTTAAAATCTGGTTTTTTGAATGTAGGAAAAACTATGATTCTAATGACAAATGTAATTGTTTTTTTTTTTATTATGGTAAGTGTTTTTTCATTCACTTCCCATTCATGTTGTCATGGTGGAAAGTTGAAATGCCTACATTCAGTGCTGATAATCTAACATTCCTGCATGTTTTGCCTATTTTATTGCAAGTATGTGCATAAACCATATTAAATCCTTTTAACTTTTTAGGTATTATTTATTTCAGTCATAGAACATAATCTTATTGTATAGTTGTGTTTTGCCGTTTTAAAATCTCTTGGATCTTTAACATTTACTTATGATATAATTCTTGCGATAGCTAAATTTGTTCTATAAGTTATGGATTTTTTAAGGTCCACAAGCAGGCAAGGACGGTGGAAAACTACCATTTGCAAGAGCTATTAAAAGGACTCAGGTCTTGGTCGTGTCATTTTCTAATGTTTGATTTGTTTTGGTGGTACTGGGCACTGCATTTCCCAGTTTTCCCACCCATCGCTTTAGTATGGCATAGTGCATGGTATGGGAGGCAGTGTAAACCCCTTTAGGATGATCACCATGCACCGTGGCAAATCCGATGCGTTAGCACACTCAACATTGCCACCTCGTTACTCCCAATCTTTTATATTTCCCTCTCTTGCACACTATCCTAGACCATGCGGGTATCCTTGGTACTAAACGCAAGGGAAACAAACTGAATTTTCCAAACTGTTATAATAATGCAGCTGTTAAAATCACAGTTGCAACATGCATATTCACATATTATGCCCATGTTTTAAATGCTTTAATTGTAATTATAGTTTGAGTTATCTATTTTTCTAATGGAACGGCACTGTCAGTGGTGCATCCATATAGCTGTGAATGTCATTTGCTCAATTCATCATGGTCATTGTTCGATTATTGCAAATTTGTGTTGTTAGGCTCCAAAATCTCATCAAATGCTATTACATTTCTAAAGTCATCTTCTTGCAGTTTATCTGAATGTCTCGCACATTTTCCCAGTCCTGTGTTACCTTTGAAGCAGAAACCACAGGTTTCCAATATAACAATATAAGAAAGGGATGATAAAACTATAGAAATTATTAATAAGCAATTGGGAATATATGATATAAGAAATAAAGTCAAAAGGAATATTGTAATAGGAATAATGTATAAACAAGATAAATATAGGGAAAAAGTTGCCTTAAGTTAGAATGGTCAGACGAGGCTGGATACGTAAACAATAGTACAATAGAGGCCAAAATTCCTCTACGACAGCCCGGAGCCAGAAACAATGAGTTTTAAGAAAAATATTTAGAGGCAGGATGCTGTACCGTTATTTTGCCAAGGGGTCATACAACCCTAGGGGTTGGACCCGTGACTGCTGCACAGATGAAGGTGAATAGGAATGTCCAAAGGTAAAATCGTAGAAATAAACTCTCCCAATAAAATGCAGCATAAACCACTTGATAGGCACGAAATAGAGAACAAATAGAAAAGGGATGGAGATAGACAAACAAATCTAGAAAAGAAGCCAAGAGTAGGGCATAGTGGAAAGCGTCACTCTGGTGTTTACAACGAAAGGGAGAAGGTGCATTATTTTAGAGAGGTGATAATGATGGAGAGGTGGTAGTGGAGTTATATTTCAAACGTGGTGTGATTAAGTATTATCAAAGAGGCAAGATGACACAACAGCAGTGATAGCAAGTGAGGAAAACAGAAATCCAACAAGTTATATATGTGGGAATAAACAAGTCAGGAAATTTAAACAGGACTTTCCATATACTGGTGAGAACTGCTGGACGCTGAGAAAGGGAACTCTGCTCACAGATACATAACCCTAAACGAACATTCCTACACCACAACACAGCACTCCTTATACCTCACCCTAAAAGAAAAACAATCCATCCTGCCCTACCGCACCAAGAGGTATCCCAAGATAATCCCACACCACCTTGTCAATATCTTTGTGAATAAGTTGCTAAATGTCAGTCAGTTGAAAAGTATTGTTTCTATCTGCAACATAATTTGAGCCTGCATTAACTCAATTGGATTATAGTGGCAGTGGTAAGGGAGAAGGTGGGTTGTATCGTTTCTCATTACAATTGCAAGTTGATCCAGCTGATACACTACTCCCTGGTTTTTAAATGGCAGAACAACTGAGTAATTCTGTTTACGCTAGAGAGTTCAAAGCAGTGGTTATGAACCATCCATAACATAGGTATAATGTGACAATTAGCGTGCTGCTGATGCAGGATTCTACAGGACAGCAGGAAGTATACTGTTTGCTCTCTCTCGAATTTAACAAACACCTTCGCTTATTCAAAGTAATTCTTTTATCACAGCATGTTAAATGTTTACATTTCAGTTGTGAGTAATTACAAATATACGTACTTGCATACATGCCAACCAATAATGAAGTTCATTACAGTGCTTACATCACAATACATTGCTTTAATATATTGGTACAGTATTTACTTGTATTAGGAAGACCATTTGAGCTAAAATATGGTGTTTTTAAGGTTATGTTAGACACATTACTGTCTAACTTCCTCATAGATCATAAAAATCTGAATTTTTGTCTTAGCACAAATAGTATTTACTAGAGATGGATTCAACTGGCGTCATTTACTACTTATAGGGAATGCAATATGACAATGCAGGACTCTGATTGGTTGCTCGCCTAGTGGCATTCAAGGACAATTATCCCAAGGGACTCTTTCTATTCTTTTGTACATAAGTGTTGCAATGAGATGCCAACTTTGGACATGGTATGAGCAGTTGTGCTAGAGCATGGTTACCAACATATGTATTTCAAGTCATGAGCTGTTTTTAAAATAAAAACATAGAAAGCCAAATAGGGAAAAAATATTTAATGGAGTATTGCTTAAAGTGCAACATAAAATGGTGCAGTCACATGGAAGAAGGTATGACAGTAGGTGGCAAATGTTTTAGTCCCAACATTGATAGCTGAGCATTGTCAGTTAATTAGAAAGATTTAAGGTAAAGTGGAAGATTGCCAGTTTTGAGATTGTTAAAATGCATTGTTTTGTTGAGGGACATGCAGATTTGTATTCCCAGCTGTTACATATTATGCAGACTTCCTGTAAATATTATTGGCTGTTTATGTTTGAATTTCCTTAAGCAGCTCTGTATATACCCTGAAATATATTTTAGTAATCATAATTTATTTGAAATTGACAGTGGAATGTGATGGAACAAAATTTTGAGGTATATTCTGTCATTTCGTTTCATGAACTATGATTTAACTCAGTTGTATGTATTTTCTTTTCATTGTTTTAGTTCTGCATTCTTGTAAATTGTATTTTTTGTGTTATGCTTTAACCTGTAGCAATTTATCCATTTTTTTTTTTTTTTTGTGTTACTTTAGGTTTTACTATTAGCTGATCCAGAATTTACTGATAAATTAATAAGTTCGAGTTTTATACTTGCTTGCTATATTTAACTAAAAATTCAGCTTCTAGTTTCTGCACTTTCAACTCACTATCAACTGTTTATAAAGGTGATTTTAATTTTGCATTAATGATATGTAAAGGCATAATTTGTCTACCATAATATAATTATACAGTTTTTATCTTCAGCATGCTAAATTTACAAATAAATATGATGAATTTCTCATATAAAAATCCTAAAACTCATCACCATAATAAATGCCTTTTATTTAGATTTATTTCCTTAAAATTAGCTACACTGCAAGTAGATTTATTTTTTTCTGTGTTCTCACTGAGTACTATGCATTATTTATGTTTATTTTATATACCCTGTTAAGCAGCAGACCCAAGTGTTATCTCGATTACTGGTTGTTTTGAAATAATATATGTGTGAAATAGTTATGGTTTTACCAGAGTAACAGAATTCTGATTCAATAAAATTTCGCTTTTTGATGATAGTAAGACAGATAGTTTATTCATCTTGTAAATCATACATTGTACATGAGTACTATGATATAAGACACGTCAAATTGTGAATATACAGTGCAATTAACTATACTTGTAAATTAACAAGTCACATCCAATAAGGACAAGCCAGTGTTTGTACAAAATAATGTTTTATAAAGATATCTCAAGAATTTTATAATATACACAATTAATTCAGAAATGTAACAGTATTATAAACTTTCCATAAATTCACTAACAGAATAAAAACATTGGTCTAGCAAGTATGCCAAAACTGACTTTTAAAATGCTGAAAAATTGCTAGTGGTTTTATTGGCTATAGGCATTTTATTAAAAAGGAGTGATTCCTAGATTTATTACACTTTTTTTGATGAGCTCTTGTGTTACTTCTATTCACATGAATATCCATTCTCTGTCTAGTATTATGGTTATGAACTGTCATTAAAGATATAGTGGCCGTTTCCTTTCATTAAATTTGTCTTTGTAAATTTTAAAATTTCAAAAATGAAAATACATGGGAGAGGTAAGATTTTAAATTTTTTAAATAATGGTCTGCACGTAGATGTTGATTTAACTCCTCCAAGTATTCTTAGAATCCGTTTATTGTATTATGAATAATGATTTACAATGTAATGAGTTACCCCATAATGTTATGCCATATTTTAAAATGGAGTGAGCACATGCAAACTACATGCTTCTGTGAGTTTTCATGTTAACTATGTGTACCAGTTGTCTGAAATTATGACAAATTGTACTCAGTTTTTTAATTAGATGATCAACATGTGTCTTCCACTTTAGGTTACTCTGTATCCCAAGACCAAGAAATGTAGTAGTATTGACATACTTAATTACTTTATTATTACATATTAATTGTGATTGAACAGAAGACTTATTCTGCCAAAACTGAAAATGAATTACATGTGTCTTATCCAAGTTTACGATTAAATTATTATTGCTGAAGCATTTAGAAATATTACTGAACATTCTGCTCAATAAGATTTATAGCTGTTCAAGTGAATTGCTTTCAATTAATATATTTGTGTCGTCAGCATATTGAACTATTGTTTTAGCTGTAATATTTGACTGCAAATCATTTACAAACAATAAGAAAAGAATATGTGAATTTGACTCTGCATCTCGTATAGCAAAAGAAGAATGCCTTTCAGTTCCAGATTTTCAGTGATTAGATTGCTTCTACATAATTATAACCATGTATAAGTTGCTCTGTAATGGTTGTTATACATCATTAAAATGAAATAGGGATTATATATGCAATCAATTGTTATTAATCAGCTCTCATATTTTATTTTGGTTAGTGAAATCGTTATATGTGGGAAAGGTAAAGCAAATTTGTGACAGTTTATAATTGTTTAGGAGGAATCCTAAAACAGAACTCATCTGATTTTTGGAGAGGCATCTCCAAATTCTTATGGGCCAAAAAATGGCATTTTTGTCATTATCATGAGTACATAATTATCACCAGTAAAGGTATATCATCCTCAACGTTACGTAGCTCTAAGAAACTTGCCCTCAGAGGCCTGCATTTGTTGGTATAGGTTGTTTCTGTTGAGGGAGATACCCTTTATGTATGCTGTGCATGGAGACCCATATTGAATGGAAAAATATCATCCCAGCAGTTGAGTTTGAGTTTTCTTTTGTTAATTACTTATGGATGCTATGGTTATGAGCAGAGCTAGAAGGTTGAGGACCTATAAAAGGACCTAAAATATCCCAAAAAGGACCTAAAGATTGGAAAAAAGGACGTACAAATGTAATAAGTACAAATTAATAAATTCACTTTTGTTTAGATATTTAATGAATAAGTTTAAAATTGCAACATTAAGTGATATGCAACACAGAACTATATGAAAGAAATACTTCATCTGATTCAGCAACCAGCAATGAACATTCTGGGGAAATAAATTGAAATAGATATAATTAAATCATACATGACTTAACCACCCTTGGATTAGAGGAAACTTAGTTCAGTTGTCGTTGCAATATATCACAACAGTCATCTCTAAATTCTTAGGAGTATAGAATTGTCTGTTTTCTGACAGCAAGATGTGAAACATTGAAAAACTTCTCTCCACATCAATGGATGTCATTGGTACAAACTTGTTAATTTTCAATGATGAAAATTTAATTTTAATGATGAAGCCTGGGATTCAAGTACTTGCAATAGTAAGTCGCTGCAGTTGGTGTATCTCAAACAGGAGAGATCCTACTGGTTTATCAGGAAAATATATGAGTCAATTGGAGAATTTAATGTCGGGACGGCACGTTGGCCATGGTAGCTCCATAGGTTAAGAGCGAATGAGCGGAAACTAGGAGATCGGCGGTTCAAATCCCAATCATGACATTGAATTTTTCAGGTTGACTATTTATCAAAAAAATAATTTTACCTACTTTTTTTTTTCAAAACTGGTTTGGGTTAAAGAGGTCCAGGTTAACGAGGTTTTACTGTATTTGGAAAATCTTTCAAGAATAAAATTGTATTTTTAAGTCTAAATTTTCAGGCTATAAGTTTCAAACTGTTGTGAAGTACTGGGATGCAATTATTATTTGACTGCTCCTTGGGACTAATATGACTCTGTTACACCAAAACTTATGTAAAAGCAGTACTATCTGCAATTGTATTAATGAAACTGAGCTATTGTGTTGCTGTACAGTGGTATCTTAGTGATATACTGCAAACGCTTATATATACTTCCTGTTTTTAAACCAGGTTTTCTTCACAATTACGTTTGATACATCTGGGAATTGTAAATATGAATTCTTTTTGCACAGGTATGCTGAATTCATCATTGTTCCTGAACTGAAATACTTGGTCAAGATTCCGGATAGCATACCTTTAAGTGTTGCTGCAATGTTGCCTACTGGAGCACTGCTTGCTATGAATACAGTCTTCCATGCACATGAGTACGTCGAGAAGATTTTAAAAGAAAGAGGTGAAGGTGGTCAGTATACTGAATTGATGTTTTTATATGCTTTAATTTTGAAGGTGATATACGTTAACAAATGGAGTATCCTATCACTTTATTTAGTTAGGTATATATAGCCTTTTAATTAGTTTTAGGACCACTATCATCAGCATCCGCTGTTTCTTTTACTTTAGATAAAATAGAATCATATCATCTCTCCTGTATTTTACCTTTACCTGGCAAAACAAAGTATATGGCCAGATCAGAGTAGCCTTTGACTTTTATTTTTGTCTATCGTAGTATAGCATAGACAAGGACAGTGTTAGTGTTAATAGCTTTGGAATAAATTACCTTCAAAATCAAAGAACTTTAGTCATCGCATTGCATGTTACATGGCTGGTATGCATTGAATGTGCTGCATAACGTCCAAGTGCTGAAAAGCCTTAAACACTTTATTGGACTATTATGAATAAACAATAACACTTAGTAACACACTTTACTAAATCCTCTGGGACTGATTTCATGATCTGTTCATTGCATCTTTGGCCAGCGGACGGATCAACCTTTCGGTTACTTCCGCAATTTGACAGATAGTTTGCTATCTTACTGCCATCTACTGGGGCCAACAAAAACTTATTGACTGAATCCATTGGCAGGATTTCAAAATTCATCATGCAATCTTTATTTTTCAAAATAAATATTTTCTTCAAAACCATTAAACCTATCAGTCCATTCAAATGTTTTAATGATTTATCTTCTGGATTTATTTCATGTTTAAATGACCAAAAATGATCTGCCACTACTAACTTATCGATCTTATCACATTTTAGAAATATTAAATATAAACAGGTTGATAAATCAACAGTGGCAGATCATTTTTGGTAATTCAAACGTGAAATAAATCCAGAAGTTAAATTATTAAAACAATTGAATGTACAAATAGATTTAATCGCTTTGGTAGCACATATTTATTTTGAAAAATAAAGATCTCATGATGAATTTTGGAATCCCTGCAATGGATTTGGTCAATAAGTTTTTATTGGGCCTAATAGATGCACTAAGATAGCGAACTATATGTGAACTTCCAGAAGTAACCAAAAGGTTGATCAGTCTGCTGGCAAAGATGCAATGAACAGATCCCGAAGTCAGTCCCAGAGGATTTAGAATTTACAAACACTAAGTGTTGTTGTTCATTCATAACACTTAGATTGCTTCACTGTCACTAATTTGTGTTTTTACAATGGACTTCATGTTGTAATTTTTGCATTGTTTCCAAATGCTAGTTAATCAATATGATCTTTAGAATAAAATATAATTGTTGATATATCTGTTTGAAAAATTACAAATTCTTTAGGATTGTTGCAATATTTGTATTGCTTTGTGTTGCTCTGCATTGCTTTACTGTTAGTAGCTAGAACTTTTATGAAATAAACATTAGCCTGCCTCGATAGCGTCGATAGTAGCATATCTGCCTCATGTTCAAGAGGTCCCGAGTTCGATTCTCGGTCAGGGTAAGTTTCTGAATAATGTTTTTTTCCAGGGTTTTCTCTTATCCTAAAAGGTGAATGTCGGGTAACTCCATGGACCCTTGGCTCATTTGAACATCATTTTACTCATTAAATTCATTGGATGTCTCTCAACCCCCTCTGGCCAGCCAGACATACCTATAACTAGACTGCGAACAAAATGCAGCTGGAGGCGAGGCTTACCACTACTGGAGTCCTCTGCCTTTCCCCTTCTACCGTTATTTTAGGTTGCCTCTTCTCCATCGCACCTGCTACACTGGTTATTTGTTTCACTCACTTTTGCATCCACTGTTACATTCACTTTTTGCATTTTCTGCCGAATCATTGCTTTGTTCCTCAGGGTTTAAAGAAACTATGATTCTTTGAATTTTTCAGTCTGACTCTACGTTTCCACAATTTAGCCTACACACGGCCAGTGTGAAAGAATAATTAATTTCCATTAATTAACCTAATAGTGGTTAACTATAAAGCCCGGGCCTTAAAGTACTTACATGTAGTAAGTCGCCATTAAGATAGTTGTCTCATGTGTTTATGAGAACTCCTAAGTGGTTTACCGGGAAAATACGAGTCAGTTGGAGAATTTAATGTCATATCGGCACGTTGGCCATAGTAGCACAATGGTAGTGCGGCTGGACGGAAACCAGAAGATCCGTGGTTCAAATCCCGGCTATGGCATTGAATTTTTCAGTCTGACTCTACGTTTCCACAATTCTATCTATTTGTTGATCGATTGTGAGGTCATGTCCGAGGTAATTATTTTCTGTTAACTTTGAAAATCAAAACAGCATTAAAATATATGCATTTTGTGTTTGCACTCTGTTGCATGCAGAAAGGGAGGGATGGGGGTCACGTGATGCTTGGATGGCATAGAAGGGGAGAAGGGTCTCCTCACGTGTGCGCACACCGGCTGCATGTTGTTTGCGGTCTATCTGTAATACCCTTGTCATGTTGAACAATGAGGTATTTGAATGAAATCCATTGATTACCTTGAATAAGTGTGTCCACACATTCCAACATTGCAGGAATCACAGCTGTGTATGGCTGGGCAGTACATGAGAAAATGTGTTGCTAAAGTTTTGAAGCAAATATTTTGTAATGATTTTGAGTATATCTTAGATAAAAGTGGTTATCAAAGTTGAAAATCTTCTGAATTGCTGTAATAACTAAGGCATAGGGTGTTTCAAGAAAAGTACAAGAAACCATGGTCTTATTGGATCAAATTGATGTCATACAGGTCCACAAAAGACCTATTTCAGTATTTCCAAGCATATCGCCATATGCAAATGCTGTGTCTTAGAGGTCAGTTTATGTAATTATAGGGTCACAAAGAGCTTTAGTAAGAAAAAATTCCATGATAAGAATAGCATAGCTGCAAAATGCTTAGTTGTCTGCTTTCCCACAATTTTCCCACATTGCTTCTCTTTGTGTTTGCTGCACCTTTTCACCCTAGATAACTCTGTACTCCTCTCGTAATATAAGATATATACACTTTGGCCTACTCTATATCTTTTCTATTAAAATTAAATCTATTACTAAGCTCAAAGAATTTTTCATTATAACCTGTATTATTTTCTTGAATGGACAATCAGAATTCTGAAAGGATATATGTAGATTTCCAATTTATATAGTTTGGAAGTGTTAAATATTTGTTTTATTTTCGCAAAATGCTACCAGAATTCCAATTTTATGCAATATGAAATTAATGAAATAGTTTGTAATAAGATTCAATATCACTCTTACAATGCTTAATTCTAAAATTTGAAGCATATGGCAACGTTTTCAAGAATTTTGGACTTAATTTATAACAGAAATTCCATTGATCCCTTGATTTAAATTCAATTGATAGCAGATGATTGCTCCAATAAATACCTTGAATAAAACTAATGACATGTTGAATGATTTGTTTCAGGCAAGTGCAAGATTTTGATTGTTGGGACTGGTGGACTTGCATTATGGGCCATGCGTATTGCTGGATATCATTACCAGAACATGAAAGAACGTGTTTCCATAACAGTAGCTTCGCTTAAGGATGAAGGCTTCCTCTTGGCCAAAGAGTATAAAAAGTTTGTATCTCTTGTATTATTTGCAATAATCTTTAAATAATGCTGTATTATTAGACTAATTATATGTAAATCATAAACACAAATTCATAGTGTGTAGTTTGACAAAATGACCAAATGAGTTAACCTATTACAGGGTTAATGTTGTGCAGTGGAATGAAGACCTTTATGAAAAGCAATTGATTGAGAGGACCATAGATGCTTGTCAAGGAATGGTGGACATTGTGATTGATTTTGGCACAACTTCAAGAAGTCTGCATCGATCTCTGCAGTGCTTGAGCAAAGTAAGCTTCAGAATTAATTAGTCTTATTGCTGTTTCTAATAATTTGCCAATATTGACATCTGATGGGGAATTTTACCTGTGTCTATATGGAACAAAATTGATCATAAATATCATAGCTTAAGTTTTCCAAAGATTGCAGATTATTTTTGAAGCACCTACTGTAGTACATGACAGTTGATATCGAAATTAAAGGATTGCAATGAGTAAAGTATATCTTTGTTTCAACACTTGCAGGCAGGTGATTTGGGTTGAGTCGTGTAACAAAAGACACGGGAGAAACAGTGTTCCTAGCAGGGATTCTTACTGAATGACACTTGACTTAGTGTTCGGACCCTTAATATTGGCATGACCAAGACTAATAATCACAATGGACAAAATAGTCACAAAAGGGAGTTTTGGTGTGAATAAAGGTCTTTGAGAGGTGAAAGTCACACACATGCAGCTGTGTGAGAGACAGACCGTGGCTGGCGACCGATTAAGACGGTCATCTGGTTCTGTCTTGGGCGAAGGCAGACCAGAAGCGATGAAAGAAGATATTTATCGGTTAATACTTGAATAACGAATTAAGTGTTATCGCGTAATATGCAGTCTACATACGGTCACTCTGTACAGTGATATATTGGTAACCCTTGGTCAGCAACTTCGAGTTTGATGTGATGATAAAAAGAAGCAGTCATTAAACCAGTTTGAAACTTGCATTCCAGTGTCATTAGAAATTTCCTTACTCCCATACATATCCACGCATACCCCGAGAGTAGCTCTTTGCTCTACCCTGCACTACCCACGAATTAGCATCAAACTGTCGCGACTAGGTGAAACACTTTGCTCTACCCATTAATTTGTTACGCAGTATTGAGGGGTATTGGCCTTCAGTGACACAGCGCAGTATTCAGTGGCAAGGCATGACTTTCAAAGCAAGGGAAGCTTCTAATAATAATTTTCAGTAAAATAAGAGAGAATAATGACTCAAAGAACTAAGGCTACTCTTAAGTACTCTTTCTATTGTACAGTCACATGTAAGCCCTTCTAGCATTGCAAGACTGCTCACACTACAAGCAGACTACCATATTCATGCTCCCCTCTCCACTCATATGTTCCAAATTTTCCTAGAGGTGGCCCACACCATGTGAACTGTTAGCCTAAAATGGAGAAAGTGTGCAATTCACACACTTTTGTTGATAAATTAAAACTTCACAAGAAGTGGTGAAATACCAATCTATGTAAAATACTATTACTAATGCTATTGATATATACTTAGTTGTATTCAAAAGCGCCACACGAAACATAAAAATAAACCAATAAACGAATGAAAATGTCAGGTAAATTAAACAAAGATTTATGTGATAAAATTTTGTATACAGCAAATAAATACATAACAAGAGCATTAACTGAAAGCTATAAACCTTTTTGAAATACCTAATTAGACAAAATGAAGAAAGAAAGAGACCTAGATAGAATAGCAGCAGAAAGATATAAAGATTCAAAAGAAGTACAAAATTGGAGAAAATTGAGTACTCAATTCGAAAAATAAGGTAACAACACCAAAAAAGAACATTTTAATAATTTTCTACAGAATGTGGACTATAGAAAAGATGCACAAAAAGCATACAGATTCATACATAACATGCAAAACAAAAGGCACAATAAAAGAATACCTTTTATTTATAATAATAAAACAATTAAAAATGACAATAAAATAGCTAATAAATTTAATAAATACTACATTAAAACCTATAAAATATCTGCTCTTACTAAAAAAAAGAACAAAAAAATTGCAGAAGAACATTAAAAAATACATAAAGTCAACCATTAAACTTAAGGATAATATATTGTAGCAACCACGGTTGTGAGGGGGATAAAGGACTTACAATCCTAAGTCACAACTAGGAAGTAGCTACTGGAAGGATTGGGAAAATCAGATAGTAGAGCTGATTGATAGAGGTTGAGGACATGAGAAGGTTTGCAGACAACACCTAACGTCAAACCACATTAACAAATGTATTCTATGATTCGGTAGAGCAAAACAAGGCACTCCCTCATCTTGAAGAGATCAGAGATGCAATTGAAATACAATATATAAATTATAGCATGATGAACTGTACCTTTGGTTCAGGGTTGCATAGGTGTCTGAACTAACGGCTATATGAAGGATGTAGTCTAGAGTTGATTGTCTTCTTGTTTCTGGTTGAACACACAGCAACAGACTTCAGACCTGACAGACTTAATCCGTCGACTCAATAATACTAATCCAAAAATCCTCCCACTTATCCTGAAATGGCCCACTAGGCTCAACCGAAGATGAGGAGGTGTTTACCATGTAGTGTTGAGACTCTCGTCAACACTTCTACCCTGAAGGAGACCACCAGATGAGAGATGATGTGAAATATGATTGAGATGAAATGGAGGGACAGCAAATTTTTGGTGGATGTAATTAATCTATGCAGCATTACCCTGGTGATCTGGGAAAACCCCTGAAAAACACAAAGGGTCAGGTAGGCAGGCTATAGGAAATGAATTCCAACCTCCCGAATATGGACAAGAGACAAAAACTCCTGAGCCATCTTGCTCAGTTATTTATGGTAAATCTAGGATAATTGCATAGAAAAGCAAAATTAACTGATTGCTCATGCTGGCTATGTGATGTAACCATGCTTTGTTGTTTTGAATGCTGTAATTACAGGTATTTTTGGTTCTATTGGTATACATAATTATATTATTATATTTTTTTACGCAAATATATGCAAAACTATCAAATTACCTTAAAAAATGAATTGTTAATATGTAATGGAAACAGTGTATCCACACTGTAAATTATTTTTTGTATAATTACATTCACCTCTGCAGCTGTTTAATTCTTAGGGCTTCAGAGTAATCTTAATAAATGGTTGTGCTAAAGTGCAGTATTAGAACCATAAAGAATAAGTGTTTTAAGACATTAATTTTGAGGATCATTAATTGTAAATATCTGCTTGTTTTTGCTTAATAAAAGTTACATAAACTTCTTTTAATATGTTCTCCTTCATTACAGGGTGGAGTTGTTTTTATAAGTGCTGAACTTGCTGAAAAATTCCTTCCAAAATTCAGTAGACGAGCAGAAGAAAGAGAGCAGCACATAAAACCAGTTGATATGGGTACAATCGAACAGCTAAAAAATTTGGTTGAGTTGGTTGGGAAAGGAGAAGTAAGCACTTAAACTCATTTCATATGTGATTCATATATAAAATACAATGAAACATAGATAAATAAAACATGTACTGAGAAGTAGTTATCATTATGTATTGTTAAAAGTGAAGCTAATTTCACATTAGAGGACTTATTGAGTCATGTTTTATCAAACTTTAAACTTCACTCATGTTAATTATTAAGAATAGGGACATTTTGGGACTGTCTCAGTCCCATCCTCAGCTGATTGGCAACTGACTACCATCTTTGGGATAGGGAAGTCCCAAAAACATTCCTCAGATGACCTCAGGTATTGGGCAAGTAATAAATACAAGACCGGTTAAATTACTCATGTATGCAGATGATATGGTCATCACTTCCAGAAGCTGAGAGGATTTTCAGGCAACTATGGAGAGCATTAGGGTATGTGCAACAGAAAACTCTATGCAAATAAATACGTCCAAAACAAAGGCAATAACATTTCGAAGGGTATCTGGAAGGGACCACTTCACATGCAGAAATGAAATCGTAGAGTTTGTATCCAACTTGTTTGTATCCAACTTAAAATATCTGGGGTTTGTGCTACAAACTACTGGAACCGCTTTCTCTGTGCATATAAAGGAGTGTGCAGCAACTGCAATGAAAGCCACATATGACATCCAATTAATATGGCCTAGACAGTTGACAGCCTCAAGAAGCTGGAGAACGTGAAAGCGAGATTCCTGAAACAAGCTCTCTCAGTATCTAAATTTACAAGAAACGGCTATGCTTACAAACTTATACAAGAACCCTTCTTCAGCAAAGATATAAGACACACCTTCGGACTACCAGAAACTCCAGCATATACATTTTAGTTAATTGATGGAAATTAATCACTTCTTCACACTAGCCGTATATAGCTAAGGTTTTTGATAGAGTTAACATGGAAAATTCAATGCCATGGCCAGGATTTGAACCACGGATCTCCTGGTTTCCGTCCAGTTGCTCTAACCCATTGAGTCAAATAAGTTGGCCATGGTAGCTCAATGGGTTAGAGCGACTGGACGGAAATCAGGAGATCCGTGGTTCAAATCCCAGCCGTGGCATTGAATTTTTCATGTTGACTCTATCAGCATATTCAATTGTCCCAGAGGAGAGACAGAAGAAAGATGCTCACATTCTGGAAGAAATAATGAAGACCGAAGAAATGAAGACAGAAACCTGGAAGGGTCCAAACTTCAAGCTTTGACATCTATACACACCTTTTATTGTCCGTGGATTCCATGGGAGAATCTACCAGAATGTCTCATTCCACGAACCCAAGGAGAATTGTCTGTAAGAACTACAACATACCATGCTCCAAGTATCATGTAGTGAAATGTGAAAGCAGTACCTTACCCTGAATAAGTTAATGAAAGACTGGTAAAAGCCCAACTGTACACTTTATATTTAATAAATTTTTTAAAAAAGTTCCTGTTTTTAACTCCGTCAGTTGCATCTTAATTTTAACTCGGTCGGTTCCGCAGTATCTAGTAGGTGCCAATTACTTTTTAACTATTTTTACTGATTTTTGTGAGTGTATTTCATTATTTTTAAAACAGTTCATTCAATTATTTTGTATTATTGTTTTTAATACTAATAATAGTGATGGTAGGTTAACACAAACTACAGTGTAGTATTAACCAAATATGCAGCAGATGTTGAAATATAGCATGCAAGAATAAAACAACTTAATACATCAAAAGTATATAAACAATTTTTACTTATTACAACACCTGCTAGTTACTTTTCTCTCCTTTTTTCCCCTCTGTTTTCCTATTTTACACTATCATATTTTTCCAATTCCAAACTTGCAAAGCATTCATAGCTTATTATTCGACTGTGTTCCAAACAGAAATACTTTTTGCATTTCCTAGAGGTTATGTGAACTTGTTGTACATGTAACTCTGGGTTCACAATGCTTTCCTCACTTTGTATTTCCTTCCCTTTCTAACTAGAATAAGGCAACTCAAGTAATAGGTTCACCTTCTCTGTAACATTCCTCTGTTTCAGAATTTTCTTATCTTCTCTCAGATAGAAAATCATCTGTATCTGTATTGTCACAAGCATTGTTGTGGCTGGGTGCACAAAGAGACAGATTGTGCAGCGGGGAGATAAAAGCTTGGCAAAACAAATAGAGACAGATAGCTGACTGGAAAGTTCGATTTCTTGTTTGTTACAGAATATTGCAGAAATGTATAGAAATATGAATGGTTGTATATAAGGAAGCCGCAGTTAGTTGAGTGGACAGGCGTAATGGGAGAGTTGTAATTGGATTTGTGTGCATACAGCTGTGTTTTGAAAGTGAACTCTTTGTTTGTGGGTGTGCTAGACTTACTTGAAGGCTGCATTTGTGTATGTTACATAATTCTGCTACTGTAAGGTGATACCGAAATTAAAGGATTGCAATGAGTAAAGAATCGTAATGGATTTCAAAGGAATCTTGTATCACAACACGTGCAGACAGATGATTGAGTTGTTCAACAAAAGACATGGGAGAAAGAGGGTTTTCTTAGCAGGAATTCTAAATGCGTAACACTTGACTCCGTTTGAAAAGGCATTGTTTGGACCCTTAATAATGGCATGATCGAGACTAATAATCACAATGGACAAAATAGTCCCAAAGGGAATTTTGGTGTGAATGAAGACAGGGCTTCCAGAGGTGAAAGTCACACACACGCAGCTGTAGTGAATGCAGACTGTGGCTGGCAGGCCATTAAGACGGTCATCTGCTTCTGTTTTGGGCGAAAGCAGACCAGAAGTGATGGGAGAAGATATCTGTCGGTACATACGTGAATAACGAATTAAGTGTTATCGAGTAATAAGCATTCTGCATACGGTAACTCTAAACAGTGATATTGGTAACCCTTGGTTGGCAACTTCGAGTTTGATGTGATGATAAAAGGAAGCAGTTATTAAACCTGTTTGAAACTTTCATTCCAGTGTCATGAGAACCATCCTTACTCCCATACATATCCACGCATACCCTTTGGATAAATTTTCTCAACCCTGCTCTAACTTGTGTGCTACAAAGGGTCGACCAAAGTGTAATTCTACGGAAATAAACGTTTTGAATTTCTGCAACTTGGACTTCTAATCTTATGAACCCAAAAAGTCACAGTATCAAGTCTTTATCACACTGTTCTTCTAGTTGCCCTACATGGACATTGCCGCTCTTTAGTAAATGGACAGCTAACTTTAAGTAATTTGAGTTGTTCAGAACATCTATCTTGCACGCTACAGACATAGGAAGAATGGGTGGGTTAGGTCGCACGGCCTCCAGTGGATGTAAATGCTGAAATTTGTAGTAATGTGTTAACCCAACCATAACAGGTTATCAAAAGACAATGTCAGCCATGGAGGTGACAAGAGGGGCGCCATTTGAATGTCAAAAACCTAAAAGCACTGAGAGAAAAACAGACGGCTGGCACTTTCTGGATACACTGTGACTGACAGAGGGTTAATATTTGACGTGAGTGAAGCTTTAAGTTTTAATAAAATATGACTCAATAAGTTTTAACATGTACTGAGTAACTTACACATGTCTAGAATACCTCTGGAGTTGCACTACTTTGTTAAGGTGAAATGTTACACATGACAATTCTGTCTATTAACATAACATTTTAGTCAAATATCAAGGAATACTGTTATATTAACTGACGTTTTCTTTGTGTGTGTTTCTTTTTCAGATTGAGCCTCCACCTCATTCTGTATTTCCAGCAGAGGAAGCATGCGAAGTCATAAAAAAGCTGTGTCATTCAGAAATACAGGGCAGGGCAATTTTGAGATTTCATGCCATAGAATAAACAACCAATGTTTTATTTATTTGTTTTTATTCAAGTTAAATAATTGTTCCAGATGTTAGGAAGCTCTGTTTCAGAGAAGCGAATTGCCAGCATGAAGTCCTGATAGGAGCTTCCTGCTTTAAGCTTATCTGGAGTTGGTGTATCTATATGTTGAAGAAAAGCAGTTCCACTAAATGAGAAGTGGCTTTATACTTTTTTAATGTTTCATCCCCAAACTTGGGTGATGTAATTCAATGTAGTCAGACACGAAGTAACTATGAAAATGGAGAAATGTTGTTATAAAGTTTAGAGTATATCCAGTAGAATTAACAAATGTTGTTTGTGTAAGATGAATGTTTGATATTTGGAGTCATTTGAAACTCTTAATGTTTTGAAACATCTTCTTTGAAATGAAATGCCATTGCATGTAGCAAAGACTGGCTATGATTTCAAACTGCTACTTCTATAGAACTCTTGTTACGTATCCCAGTCTTTCACTTGCCCATTTATTTATAATTTCTGGTCATCTTTCTCTCTCTGTTTTTAAGGACTTTTCTATTATAGACTCAAGACAAACCCTTTGGACTTTATAAATACATTTAAGTGATAATAATGATGATGGTATTTATCTTTAAAAGACAGTGTACTGAGTATTATTGAGAGTGCCAAAATTTCAAATTATAAGAAAGCTATTTTTGTTTAACAGGCACAAATGATATCAAAATTAAACAAAAAGCGATGAGAAATTATTGAATTAATTGGGAATTAATTGTTTTAATTTTTAGCCATGTGTTAGGACAAGGTCGGAAAGGTAGAATCAGACTGAACAATTCAATGCCATAGCCAGGATTTAAACCATGGATGTTCGGTCTCCATCCAGTTGATCCAGCCACTGAGCTATCTTGGCTATATGCCAGTTCAAAATTAAATTCTCCAACTGACTCGATGAAATAATCCCTTAATGGTGTCTTACAACATCAAGTACAGAACTATTTTTATATCTTGAAAGAAATCCTGTGCAGTAGGGATGAGTAACAACTGTGGTGCAGATAGTGCACCTATCGGCACAATGCGTCACGCACTTAAGATTATAAGAGAGGACTATGCTGCACAAGCTGTCTAAAAACAAATCTCACTCTTGACGCCAGTATTGCAGCTGTTATAAATTAAGTTGTAATTCTTACTATTGTAGTAATCTCCACGTTTTGTTGGATCTTAAATATTACGTAGGTATTTGGAACAAAACCGTGTTTTCCAGCACGCACGATTAGCAACTGCTGGCCTTTTGACATTGGTGCAGAGTCACTCTAGCAAGTTACACTTCAAGCATATAGCCTTGTATGTGCTGCATTGATATAAGTTTCATCCATATAAAGTATATAAACTTCTCTGCGATATCTCTGAATATTTCATAAATACTTAGGCCTTTTTGCCCATATGTTATGATGTTCCATTAAAATTTGTCTGTTGAGCTTGGTATTCTTCCATCTAACTCCTAGCTTCAAAAGAACTCTTTTTAAAGTTTGTGGCAATACTACCTCTCCACCTCACGGCTGCATGTACCTGCGTCGACTTCGGGACTCCTTCCTCAGTCTCCACGTCATCGTCGGCTGCTTGCTTTACCCTTGGCTCTAGCTGCTTCTCCTGTATGGATTCTTTTTTTGGGTTCTCAGGGTGTTAAGGTTGAGACAACATAAACCAACGATAATCTCTGAACTGCTTTAATTTGTCCTTACACTTTGTGGAACCCGGGCACCCTTAAATAACTGCACTTTTGGCAGATATTTTATAATACATTTTATTGGACGCAACACGTCGTCGGACACACCAGACGGATGTATACAATATACTTGACTGCAATGAGCAATGAGCAAAGAATGAGCAACAAATGAGGACTGAATGGGGGTTGCTACCCTCTTATATACACACAGCACGGCATCACAAGGAAAAAAACTTAGAGGTTATTGACCTATATAACGGTACAGTAGAATAGCATTCCTTCTATTCTGACATCCGCCCTTCATAGACTGTCACCTGAGTGCAGTGGTTCTCACGTATATCTGCCCAGGTTCGTCACAATATTTTACATCAAAGTCTACAATTTTTCTTTCGCTAACATAACTAGTTACAGTTCTTAAATATATGAATAATTATTAAACATATTACATAAGTAAATGAACAATTGATCCGAGGACCAAAGTTCCTGTTTCAAGTTGACACTGTCTTGAAAGTCAATAGAACTCTGAAGCTTCAAAAGCACTTTCTTCTGTGTTGTAAAAATTATTCACAGTTCACCTAACTACTTCTGAATTAAAGACGTCCAAATTAGATGTTGTGCATGTTCTTGATTTTGTTTACCTTGTATAGTGGAGAACGTTGTTGGACCAGCATTAGTGGTTTTTCTTTCCATAATAACCCTCCTAAACTGCTTTCAGACATACCTGTTGCCTCAGATACCCTTTCCCAGATCTTCATAGCAGATGCATAAATCTTTTTCATAATTGGTTATCACTCATATCGATAATTACATAAAAAATAAAAGTTTTAACCCTTTTTCACACGAATTTTCTGTTTTCAGTATTTTGATTTATAGATTAATAAATATACCCCTGAATAAAGAGGAATTTAAAAAAGAATATAAACATATTATTAATACTGCTTTAATTAATGGTTTTAATAAAGACTTTATACATAATAAAAATTGACAAATTTAAATATAAAAAAAACTGTTAATGATATTTCTACCCTTAAAAATAAAATATGATTATAATTTTAAAAGGTTTACTTACCATTCTTGAGTTAATAAACATTTTCAAATTTTTTTTTTAAAGAGTTTTATATAACTTTAGTTCCTCAAAATAAATATTGTATTAAAAATTTACTGCATTTCTCTAAAAAAGATAAAATTCCTAATAATAAAAACTCTGGTGTTTATCAATTTAATTGTTTAGATTGTGATAAAGTTTATATTGGAAAGACAAAACGTAATTTGGAAACCAGAACGAAAGAACATTTTCGTAACATTAAGTATAAACAAACTAATGAAGTGGCCATAGCGTATCATTTTTGGTTATTTAACCATGAAATAAATCCTGAAGTCAAGTTATTAAAGCAATGAAATAGTCCGAATAGATTTCATGGTTTGGGAAAAAATTATTTATTTTAAAAAATATACATCACGTAATGACTTTTGAAGTACTGGCAGTCGATTCTGTTTTTAAATTTTTTATTTTCAGATTTTGGTAGAACGAACAAAAGCATAGTGGCATCTAGTGACTGTAGAATTGATGGCATGTATTAAATTAAAGCTATATTTATGCAATTTGTAATAAATGTAATTATTTTTTATGCAGACTAAAAATAATAGAAATTTTTTCATTTATGGCTAAAAGAATATTACTCTCGAAAAAAGGAAAAATTTGTGAAAATTCATGAAAAAATCACTAAAAACAAAAACTCTTGCCTCTGCTGGTATGTGATAAGTCGCCATTAAGGTCTGACATCACATATGAATTTGAGATTTCCTTGTGGTTTGATGGGAAATAAGTGAGTCACAGAAACCGGAAGATCTGTTACTCAAATCTTGGCTATATCATTGGATTTTTCAGTCTGATTTTGCCTTTTCTGCAACCCTTCTATAAAAAAATTGATAAAATGGAACTAAAACTAAGCAATAATGTCCAGCATTTACACCAAAGTATTAAAATTGTATTTATTGGATATGAACATTATAGTTTTATGGTTAAATATAGTTTTTCTCAGGGAAAGAGAAAAGTATGGAAAGAGGGGATAATTTTGCATCATTCTTCTCTCTCTCTTTCTTGTGCTCATACACATATGCTCACACACAAGATACGGCCTTATTTTGTGACTTCGTTGATTATTGAAATAATTAAAAAAAAAAAAAAGGAAGCGAGAGAGAGATAGGATATTTCCACATTGAATACCTACTTATCTCATTTCACACAAACGATGTACTGTTTTCACAAGAAGTCATTTTCTGTTTAAATCTATTCCATTAATGTTGTAAGTTTCTTGTACCTGTGGCACCTTTGCCAACTACCTGAGCTTTTTAAATGACTGTTCAGCATCTGTGTAACATTTCTTTAATGTTTTAGTGACTAGCTGACAACAGGCAGTCATATTGCATGATTTATGTAAAACGTGGATTAATGTGCTGCATCAATTTGGTTTCCTTTTCAAGTTTGAAACTAAATATATTTTAAAGGCAATTAAAATATATGCATGGTTCAACTTCAGGAAATTCAAAATGACAGTTCAAAATAAATAATTCAATGTTGGAATACATGTTTGAGTGGCTATTACTGTCGCCGATGGCTCAGTGTACCTATATGTATTTTGTGTTACTCGTAATACTGTTGTTATGAGCATGACAGTGCCAACAAATGTTTGTTTGGTATTTTAATGCATGCAGAACTTAAATGGCATTCTTAAGCACATCATTGCTTTGAATTTGCTAAGTAAATATTTTTGGTATTAGAGTTTCAAAAATGTATGCACAGTATTTTTGTTTCATTGTTGTCTTTCCATTCTTTTTATACCATATTTCTACTTAAAATTCTTTAGTTTCTTAATTATTACACTTTATTTTGTATTAAACATATAATATAGAATAGTGGAACTTTGATGTAAGAACCATGTTACATCTCTATGTTCAAGTTGTATATAATTTAGAAGATTAAAGATTAATTTTTGTTAGTGATAATTGTTATTTCTCACTAAATGGTTTTGAACATTACCAGATAAGGCACCCAATCCTTCCTGTTGTACTTCTATACAATCTGCATATGAAAACATTAGTTCCTATGATCATCGGATACTGTGAACTTCATATCTGCAGAAATTAAAACAGATCACTGCTCTTCAAAGCGTAAATAAAAACTGGAAATACAAAAAATTCACGTACCACCCTTGGGCATTTCCAAAGTTTGAACGAATATTTAAAGATTATGGCATCAAACTAGCACCACAAAACAGATTCTCACTCAAGAAATTATTAAATAATCCCTTAAAAAACACGATCCCACCAGAACAAAAATCAGGCATATAGAGAATAAATTGTAAAGTCTGTGACAAATTTTATATTGGTTTGACAAAGAGAAATTTAAAAGCAAGATTAACAGAACACCGTAGGAACATAAAATATAAACAAACAGAAAAATCAGCAATTGTTTTTCATTTCTGGAATGATAACCACCATTTTGGAGAGGAGATCAAACTACTAAAACCATTGTCAGCAAAACTTAAACTTACAAATGGAAAAAACATTTATATTATTAAAAACACTCCACATATTCTAAATTTTGATGTGCCATCAATGAGTGGTCTACTGAACTTATGTAAAGAATCTTCTGAGAAAGGAGCCAATTACAAGAGATCCAGACAACAACCAACTGTGATGAGTCGCTAATCAGCTGAGGATGAAACTGCAACAGTTTTGAAAACGTTCCTGATTTTGTAAAAGGACGTGAATGAAGTTACAAGTTTTAAAAGATATGACTCAATTTTAGTCTTTATACATGAAATTAGCTTCACTGTGTACAATGCTTTTATTTATAACTATTCAAATTAATCTCTTTTATTATTATGAAGCAGAAGGTTAGAAACAGTGATGTATTTTTAATAATTTCTTCTCCTGAGATCAGTCAGGTAAATGCTTGATCACTCTCCAAGCTTTCGACGACGCACTCTGTTGCCATCATCAGGAACAGTGAGTTCAATGATGATGGTTCCCTGATGATGGCGAGAGAGTGCATCGTCGAAAGCTTGGAGAGTGATCTAGCATTTACCTGACTGATATCCCAAGAAGAAATTATTCATAATCAATGCCTGGAAAGCTTCAAGTCTCTAAGTGATATATTTATCATTTGGAAGTAATGAGTTGGCATTTCAAACACAAACATCACGCAAAATATATTGGATACCACAAAATTAGCAGAATCAAAAACCGAGACACAGTTCAGGAAATTCACGTATCTTCCCAGAGTACACTATAAATTCAAAAAAATATTCAAGAAGTTCAGCATCACCCTAGCCCCAGTAAATAAATTCATTTAAAAAAAAACTTCTGAATACAAAAAAAGTCAGGTATATCCAAAATCAACTGTTCAGACTGCAATAAGTTCTACAAAGGAAAAACCAAAAGAAGTTTACAAATTAGATTACAGGAACATATGAGATATGTAAAATACAAACAAATAGAAAAATGAGCAATAGCCCATCATTTCTGGTCTACCAATCATGAAATTGTACCAAATATAAAACTACTAAAGCCAGTCAGTTATGCAGGCAAACTCGATATTTGGAAGAAGTTACTAATTATAAAAAACAAACAGCATACTTTAAATTTTGAATTGCCGCCTGAAAACTGTCTTTGGAAGTTCATTTCACAGTTAACAGATGCCACTACAGACAACCAGCTCACTCCAGGAAACCATGGATCCAGCCAGTCGGAAAATTGCTGATGATGGGGACAAACTCTTCTCCGAAACATGTCCAAGTAAGGATATTTTGAGTGCTGTTTGTGTTTGAAATCTCTATTCATTACTTTCAAATTCAAATCTTTTGTTAGACCAGGGCCGGCAAGATGAGCACCCGATGTGTGAAATGCTTTAGCTCTACAATCAACCCTCCCTTTTTCCTTCTATCTGGCAGGTAAACAAAGGGGTGACATGTGCCGCAGTGGTAGTAATTTGGTTTTGGGCGGTATATCTTATGGAGCATAATCAAATGCATATTTTTGAATGCAAGGTTTGGCTAGGATAGTACAAAGGGGGTGTTTGACATTAGAGAATATGAGTGAAGGATATAACAACAATGCTAAACAACTCAAATTGGCATTGTGTGAAAAACCTTCCTCTCACCACTGTGCTGACCTTAGTCACCATATGCTGACAAAAGTAGTTCTATAGAATTAACATGTTTACTGTCTGAAAAATATATTTGTAGTCAGTTTTTTTGACACTTACATTTTTATATTAGTGAGGGACTAGTTTTGGAAGCTGTTGCCTCCATTTTCAACGTCTTTTCAACTCAAGTCTGTTGTCGTCTGATCTCATCTCCCTTCTCTCTGAACTACTTTCTCCAATTATCTACTGGTGGGATTTCAAAGTTCATTACTCAGTCCTTAATTTTTCCAAATGAATATTTTATCCCATGTTGTCAGTTTATTTTGGTTTATCACTCCTTTTAGTAATTTTGGATTTAGATCAATGTCACACAAAACCTTCAAGTTTCTTTTGAAATACTAGTATTTCATTGTCTGGCTACAAACTAGATGAACAGGTCCATGGACTCTGGACTCATTTGAGCATCATTTCATCCAATTCATTCACCGTCCAATATGACTTAATATTGGAGGACGTAAAAAAATAAAAAAAATTGTCAGGACACTTCTAATGGTTCTTCTAATACAGTAGTTCATTTTTAATTTGTATTATTGAGTAAACCTTTCACAACCAATTCTATTTGGCTTTGCCACATTTTAAATTTCTGCATATGTTTTCACGCAATCTTTAAATGTATAAATATATTGTTTACCGTGTAAACTAGAGAAGTTTGTTAAGTGAAAAGTTAAATCGTTTAGGAAAGCGAAATCACAAATAAAATTTTTCTCTTTAGGTTCTGGAACTGCAATCCCTTAGTGGTTAAGAAAATGTGAACTTCTTTGTGCAAGTCCAACATTCCTTGCAATATTTTGCCTCTGCTTAGCCATAGTATGATATCCAAATATTTCAAGTCCATGTTGTGAAAAAGTTTTGAAACTGGCTGTGTCGCAGTACATGAGCTGTGATTAGATGTACAGTTTTAACACAGAAATACATAATTTTATTTAAAGTGGCTGATTTTATACAGAGTACTTCTCTCTAAATTGTGTTCTGACAATTTGCCTTCGCTATAGGCTTTAGCATGTGGGGCATTGAATATCTCCCTAAGGAGATGCTCGTAATTTATTCAATATTAGTATGGCATATCAACCTGTGCTTTATCATTGTGAAAAAAAGAAGTACTAGTTTTACCAGTCCCTTCAAACTTTCGTTATATGTTCATGTTGCACATTATAACAAGATGCACGTGACTGAAACTGATGTAGTTGGTTCAGTTTACCTGTGTCTAGAGAGTAGTGGGGACAAGGAGGGTAAATTCACACCTAGAGTGCCTTCCTTCCCACCCCTGGCTTTGACATTCAGCATACATGACTACTATGCAATATGTTTTCTGCAGGCAGATTTACTTGAAAACGAAGAACTTTTCCTCTGGAATTTAATACAGATATTTTATTTTCAGTGTTGCCTGAATTACTCTGTTTCCCAAGTACTCCCCTTACATAATGAACCACAGGAGATCTGAAGTTGAGAACAATAGAAGATACCAGATTGATGATATGATAACTTTGCTTCTCCCTTAAGAAAGTGACCAAATTATGGTTCTCAAGTAAACCTGAATTCAGATGCCAAAGAAATGTGTGAAACAGTAGTCAACCAAATGAAATGATGATTCCAACAGTCTCACATTATCAATAATTTTGGGATTATTGATCCAAAGGAATTTACTACATTGAGATAAAATTTTCCTATTGATTGTATGGGAAAATTTGCATCAAATTGTAATCTCATGATCTGCTACGAAAAAAAAAAAAGAACTGTCAGTGGTTTATCATAATGATTCATGCAAATCTATCCCTTCAGTCAGTGAAGTCTCAGTTTTTCATACAACACTCCTTTGAGGAAGCGTTTTCTGAAGTACAAAAAGGCTTGAGTTTCAACAGCCGAGACAGAGAGAAGTTTCAGCACATTGAAGAGAATTAATGATTTCCTTAGGAACTTCATGGGCCAAAATAGGCTAATTCCTTGTGTATTTGTTCCATTCACAGATAGGACATTGATGAAATCACTAAGTATAGGTTTTTAGTACAGTTTGCGGTCCTGGTCAAGAAAGCCAACTTTCTGACTGAGGGTGTCGTGATGCTGACCAAATCTCCTCCCCGTATCGATTGGATGATTGCCCACCTCTACCTTGTGCATGTGGGCGTGAGACTTGAGTCGGGTTGGCAGGCCTTGGCCCTCTACTGACTGTTGTGCCATGACTAAGAGTTTATGCTCAGATAAAACTGTAGTAGTCCCCTTTTTCAATATAAACATTAACTTGATACACTTTCTGAAATGGGAAATCAATGAAAAATGTAAGTTGTCTAATAGGTATCTGCATATAGGCCCTCCTGTTTCATTACTGCATTCATTCCTAAGGGTACTTCGTTAAAAAAGGTTCTGACTAATTTTAGTTTTTTATGTTTAAGTATGAATGGCTTAACATTTATATACAGAGTGTTTCGAAAAGACACTGAACGAATATATAGAAGTAGTTGCTCAGCTTCTATGTGAGATGCTCTCACCAAGGCGGCCCGTGTTCGATCCCAGGTGACCGCAAAGTGAGATTTGTGGTGGACAACACGGCGCTGGGGTGGGTTTTCTCCGGGACCTCCGGTTTCCACCGCCATATCATTCCACCGGTGCTCCATCTTCATCTCATGTATCATCAGTGTTACCGCCTGCGGTGCCGTATGTAGTAAAAGCGGGCGTTAAACACTACACATTTCATTTCACTTCTATATGACACATATAGATAGTTTTTACCGCCAATGAGTCGTATAAAAATGCACCAGAATGAGTGTGGATTAGGCAGTAATAGGAATAACGACGCGTGCCTCACGCTATCCAAGTTCGCAGGTAAAGTCTGTTTAGTTAACTCGTGTGCACGTCAGCCGCTGCCTTTGAGGAACCCTTATAATCGTTTTACAACCCCGGCCCTCCTTCTCCCAGACCTCTCTGCAAGGTTGCCACCTTTCTGGATACGTCATGGGTATCGTACGAGGTTTCGTCTAAATAAATTATCTTATGTCCATTACTGCGAAGCTTCCTTAGTTTTGCCATAGATATCGCCAAGCTACAATTCTACTGGATTCCATAGTAACCCTTATCTTATTCAAATTGCAGTATTTGAAACCCAGCTCCTTTAGAAGACCGCGCAAAGTGCAATGCCCATAAGGAAAATCACAAATTTCTTGCAAATATGCAACCAATTCGTCTAAGGTGGGCGCTCTCCCTTGTGCATAGAATCTATAAATTTCTCGACGAACTAAATCGCATGTGAAATTATCTACTTTATAGAAATGTTTCCTTTTGTTTTCACACTTGATCGGCGTGTTAGGTATTCTTTTCGTCACAATATTTCTTACTGTATTTCTGTGAATACCCAGAATTTATCAGGTTCATTGCATGACCCCTTACCAAGATTATTTGTCAGCACATATTTATATGTGTTCAAACCAAGCGCTCGAATTTGCTTAGAGAGAGTTCCCGTTATAACTTTGTTTTTGGGGCTTTTCCAGTAACATAACTCGGCCCAGTTATTCACACTATTGTCATCACTATGATTAGTTTCACTTGACTGAAAGCTATCTACTACTTCATTTGCATTTACCACTGCATTTCCCTCCCACGGTATGCACATCGTGACACACAACGGATTTCTGCACGTAATGAAACAGATCAACTGGAAGTTGGAACTTTGACCACTGAGACTACACGTGGAGTAGACATGTGACTGTCATTTCCAGAAAATCAGGGTTGCTATTGCTCCTCAACGACAGTGTTCCATTTCTGAAGTGTGGAGATAGATTTATGACGGTCATTAGTGGGCGGTAGGGTCAGTTTTCTTTGAGTCCGAACTGCACTCGCGTTCACTAGACAGAGACTAAGTGACACAGCGTGCTGCATGCTGTAGTTGTTTGTAAACATACCGACATACTCCACGGTAGCTTGCTACTATTAAGAGTTTCTTTGGCTCTTGAAACTTCAATAAATAAGCTATTCTTAAGTTATTTGTTTATGGATGTTTAACGAGTTCTAAAATTCCGTTATAACAGTCGATGACGGCAAATAAGCTGGTGGACATATGCAACTTATACATTTTAGAGGGAAGTTAACATTAGTGAGGTTGAGAATGGAAGCAATAAATGATAAAAATAACAGAACGGTATCAAAGAATTGTAGATAAAGTTAACCAAAAATAAATGTCTTATGCAAAGACAGGTATTTTATTTCACCGTTTAATAATACTAAATAAAGCATTTGTAACTTAAAAGGAAGCTGTTTATTTTACAGTAACTAGTTGAAAATACTGTACAAATAAGATATAACAAAATGAGAAACCTTGGAACTGTCGGAGTTATTATCGACTTTTTCACAAGTAACTGCCCTTTGCCCCATTACTTGAAAGTGAGGCTAGGGTCACTGATAAAGAGCAAGGAGTAATGTTTTTGTTTTCGTGGCCGGTGCGTCCCAATAATAACTGTTGAGGTTCGCACACCAGTGGTTCCTGCGCTGCCTAATCACAAAATCATGTAATATTTAATGGAAATAATCATTTCTTCCATACTAGCCGTGTATAGGCTAAGGTTTGAATTCAATGCCATAGCCGGGATTTGAACCACGGTGGCATTGAGTTTTTCAGTCTGGCTCTATTCATCTAAACCTTAGCCTATACACGGCTAGTATGGAAGAAATGATTATTTCCATCAATTTACCTGAATAACACAGTGGTTTAACTATGAACCCTGGGACTTAAGTACTTACAGCATAGTAAGTCGCTACAAAAGGTACAAGTCTCATACCTAGGAGGCGGATTTATAGGCACTAAAACTGCGTGAAATAGGCAGGCAAAAAGGCACTAAAAATGGGCAAAATGGGCACTTAAATAGGCACTAAAACTTTGCTAACTGAACACTTATAAATACGCACTTTTAGTAAAATGTATCTTAAAATGCACTATAACAAAATGACAATCATCACAACATATATTACAACAAATTCGCTAAACACCTACTATTTTGCGGTTCCCTAGACGAAATAGTTCTACATTTATTCCAAATTTCATAAATGTCTCCACAGCAAGTTAAAATAACAGATATTGTCGTATAATTAAAATACATATAAATCCACTTCACCAAGTAAGAACCATAATGTGCAGAAAGGTGTGAAGTAATTAACTATGTCAAAAAACAAAAACATGTGTTTGGGGGAGGGTCTTAAGAGTGAAAATTGAAATATCAGAAGCTTTTGTTAGATTTGTTTCAAATTTATATAATTGTTTTTTTTTTTGATCGATCAAGAGTGTAATAATACCAAGTTTTAGCTTTCTAGTTACAATACTTTCTGATGAACTAATAGTTAATTTCTAAATTACAGGTGATTTTCAAAATGTCCCACATATTGTATTTTAAAAAATTAATGCTTGTAGTATAAGTTTCTGCACCCATTTTAACCTATTAATGACCTGTACCTATGTGAAATATTTGTCTTCGCCATATCAACGAAGGGAAAAAAATAATCATACCTATTTACATTTTTTTATTTTTGTAAGCGTTTTCAGTAAGAAGTAAGCAATACAAATAACAAAAACACAACAAATGTAAATGGGTACACTTAATATACAGTTTCAATTAGAGACATGTTTAGAATTTCATACAGATTAATAGAAAACTGCATCCTGTGGTACATTCTGAAGTTAGGAAAATGTAGAAAAATTGGAATCTGAGAAATCTGAGGTTAAAATTACGTAATAGGAGCTACGATACAGGTGTAGGGTTATTTAAATATCATGTGACGTTTTCTGTAATGCCGCCGAAAAAAAAAAACAACTTTATATTATTGAAGTATATCTATATTAATTTTAAGAAAAAAGCTAAATTTGGTATTGTTGTAAGTTTTGGGCCAATTTGCACAGCTGTGTCTCTTTAATAAACCCCTTTTTGTATATCAAATGTGCCGTAGTAAGAAATTTCTCTTCCCCGAAAACTTCACGTTGAAACCAACAAATGCAAAAACTGTTGTCACAAATTACAAGCAGAAGAAATTGGCTAAAAAGGCAGTTTTAGGCACTAATAAGCAGAATAGACACAAACGTATGAAATAGCCATTTATAGGCACTATAAAACTAAGACATTAGGCTAATAATTGTAGGAAACGTGCTTATAACTTAAAAGCCTACATTTCGGAACAAAGGAATAAAATAGCCAAATAGAGCAAAATCCACCCCCTACTCATAGCATATGAGAACCCCTAGTGGTCTACCGGGAAACATACGAGTCAGTTGGAGAATTCAATCTCATGTCGGCATGTTGGCCATAGTAGCTCAGTTGATTAGAGCAACCGCACGGAGAGCGGGAGATCCGTGGTTCAAATCCCGACTATGTAATATTTAATGTTGCGACACCTAAATTTGGACTAGTTAAGTTCTAAAGTACAAAATGGCTATGTTCGTTGGGTGTCGTTTCGAAGCAAGCTATATACTTGTGCATCTAAAGCATACAGTGTTGTCTACATTTGATAATAACGACATGTACAGACCAAGACAGTCCTAGGTGCCATCAAAGCACTGGACGAGATTTGTAGGCCTATTCCTGTTTATGGGAACTTCTGGTAGCATTAAATCCTGTGCTACAAAAGCTGTCAGTGAATGCTTCGGAAGATTTCCGTGGTCGATGCTGCTTTCGTCCTTAGGGAATACGAGGCCTGTTCAATAAAGAAGGATCACAACTTTTTTTGACAACGTACCTTTACTCATCCTGATAATTTTGATGGTCCTTCTCAAAATAGTCTCCCCTGAATGCGATGCACTTGTCCCAGCATTTCTGCCAGTCTTCAAAGACATGCTGGTAACCATTTTTGAGAGATCCTTCAAAATCGCCTCCGCAGCCTTCACCACTGCTTCTGATGATGGATAACATCTCCCACGAAGGCGTTTCTTCAAGTTAGGGAATAGAAAAACGTCACGTGGGGCTAAATCCGGACTATAGGGAGGGTGAGGGATGCAATTTACGTTGATTATTGCAAGATATTCAGCAACAACATGGGCAATATGCGGACGCGCATTATCGTGGTGCAGAATCCAGCATGCTTCATGGAAATGTGGTCTTTTGTGCGTGATATGTACTTGCAATGTTTTCAGGACATCCCTGTAGTATTGTCCAGTTACTGATGTGTGTGCAGGTACAACATGCTGATAAACAATTCCATGAATATCAAAGAATGCGATGACCATAACTTTCCCAGCAGAAGCAACCACTTTTTCTTTTTGGGGGGGTTGGTGATGAAGGAGCTTTACACACTGAGCTTTGCTGTTTGCTCTCAGGATCAAAATGATGTAGCCAAGTTTCATTAGCAGTGATTACGTTTGAAAGAAACTCCGGATCTTTCTCTAACATCAACTTTAAGTGCATGTTACCTCCATTGCAGCGATAGGCGATACTGAACATGTCTGAACTTGCCTGGTTCTCACAGGTGGGAACCAGGAGTACCAACAATGAAACTACTACGGCGTGTTTGTTTCACATTAAGCTAACAGAATATAATAAGTTTGATTTTTAGTGCGAAAAATTATGACCGTAAAAGCTTATGATGATTCTTTATCGAACAGTCCTCGTACATCAAACAATATCGGAAGGAAATCGAATACTTTGACTTGTATATAGGTATGTGATACTCATCCCCTGGAATGTATCATGTACTAAAGTACTAGTAAGCTTTCTGGCTATCTTGCATTTGCACCAAATGTCGATACTGATAGCTACAATGATAACAGTCTTATCTACACAAACCTGGGCATTATCAAACAAAACTGACATTGAAGAAGCTAGTGATGTGTTGGACTGAATCCGCAATTCTTAATAAAGTTTACACTTGTGACTGGTATTCTTGGAGTTTGCTTCTCCTACTAATAGGTAAGTTTGTGTATTCCAGCAATTTCTTGTCTATAGAACATCATACAGAACAAAAATACACGAAGTTAGGGTACATTTTATAGAAGATTTCTTTTGCAGTCATGATGACATCTGTCTACTTTAGAGTTCAGTGTCTGTTTTTGAACACTTTGTGCTTATGACTTGGTCTAAATATTTATCTTTAGTTTTAGATAATGATTTAGATTTTGCCTATTACATAGGCCATAGTCAGAAAATATTGAAGTCTCTTAAAGTGAGGATGTACTGCACTTGGTTTTAAAATTCACTTTTGTTTATTTTTACATTTTATTGTAATATCATCCCTATATATTACAAATATATAGTTAAAAAGTTCATTGGAGCTAATTTGCTAATTATATTAGTGGGTTTTAAGTTTTTGCCACGCCCCTTTTCGTAAGCTTTCAGAAAACCGATCATAACTTTTGTAATACTGAACTTATATTTCTGAACTAAGCCTTGTTTTGTAAGGGATCTTCCAACCTTTCTGTTGGTACCACTGTAACTACAATGATGCTATTTTTTCTTTTGTATTTGGCTGTGTATGTGAACAGTTATTTGTTCTGAATAATATGTTGTACTAGTTAGGGGTGAATACATGATATGGGTAAGACAAAAGCATTTCGAAAGAGAAAGTTCACAGGCAATCGTTTTACTAAACATAGAAAAGTAAATGTAGAAAATATAAATAGAATAGACAATAAAACCACATGTAATATTGAGGTAAGTAGGTCAAGTTCACACAATACATGTGCTAATCATGATAGTACTCATATACAGAAATTGATGAGCTGTGAGTCCTGAAAGCAGATAAAATAGTTGAAGAACTGACCAAGAAGGCAAGACAAATGAAGAGCAACTTGAAAAGAACAAGTGAGAATACAGAATGTCAAGATTATACAGCTGGAATGTTCTGACTCATGTGAGAAGTCAGTTATCAATATATAAACTTTAAAGCTGTTTTTCTCGGTTCCACATTTTTTCAAGTTCCGGTACAGTGTTTTTTAAAAATCTAATCAACCAAAACATGTGAATTTTTTGTGCATATTAAGTATACTCATAATATTAAGAAGAAGGGATTTTTTCTCTGAGATTCATAATACCTGTTTTAAAAAATAACATTTTATGAAATTTCAGTGCTTTTTTACCGAAACTAAAAATTATAACAAATTATCAGTAAAAAGTTTTCAGATAATGATAGGTATCATTAAAGATAAAGGTGTCAAGAACATGACTGAAAATTTTCATGTACAAATCAATAATAATGTATTAGAGATGTTGGAAGACCACGGAGACGCTGGGAAGATCCCTTCTGAACCGAAACAGGTCTATCTGGCCTATCTTGAAGGCTGATGATGATAGCAATAATAATTTTTTAGTAATGTGCACCCAAAAATCATGGAATTAGTATTGTGGAGATATGCAGTACCGTGTCACGTTAAACTGAAAACAAATGCAGATAATACATTTACCAGAACATATCCACATTTTGTTGGCTTACATATTCAACACGGGCAATCCACAACGGACAACATTTGCACCTGAACTAACCATACGTAACAGAGTGGAGTATGTCTTTGCTCTATATTAGAAATGATACGTTACAGTGGCTCTCAAATCCGTGACTAAGGGGTTATTATGCAGAGCGAGATAGATCAGGCGGTTTCGTATGTGGCGCGCATGCGTGAGGCCAGGGTTTGATTCCGGTGGCAGACCTACCTGACCTGTGGTTTTTTTCGGGGGTGTTCGCCGGTCACTAGGTTGGGTATGTTAATTACATCCCCGAATTCCCTGTCCCTACATTTCATCTCCATTATCATTTCATATCATCTCTCACCTGGTGGTCTCTTTCAGGGTAGAAATGTCGGCGGGAGTCTCGGCGGTGCATGGTAGAATGATATGCTCTGAGGAAAACTACTTTCTCCTCCAGTAGGTCTGTTGCCGGTCTCCACTCCTCTGCTGGGACAATTTCGGGACCGCCAGCCAGGGACGTTTGGGGCTCGGCTGCTATTATATGTTTCAAATGGGAAGAGTTCTCGCCTGTAGCGAATCAGATGCGTTAAAGCCTTCACCGTTATCCCAACTCTTCTTTTATTTCCCTCTCTCTCGCACACTTGCGTGTATTCGTGGCGTTAGACATAAGGGGACGCAAACTGAATTTTCCAAAGTTTTATAATAATGCAGTTTTGAAATCAGAATTGCAACATGAACGTTCGCATATTATTAGTGTCTTGTTGGCACGTTGTAGCTCAAATGGTTAGGGCGGCTGGACGGAGACCAGAAGATCTGTGGTACAAATCCCGGTTATGGCATTAAATTTTTCAGTCCGGCTCTACCCTTTCATAGTGTGTCCTACACACGGCTAGTGTGAAACAACAATTAATTTCTATTACGCAAATGTTTTAAATGTTTAGTTTAAAGTTAATTTTAGTTTATGAATTACTTATTTTTATAATCTAACGAAAATACCAGCGGTGCAATTTGTCATGGTCGCTGTCTTCAACGTCTGTGTACTGCAAATTTATGATGATAGGTTCCAAAATCTCGTTACGTGCTATTTTTTTTTTTCTCCAAAAGGCATCTTCTTGTGGTTTATCTGATGTCTCACGCAGTTTTCCCAGCCTTGTTGTGTTCCTTCTCAATTTCTTTGTGAATAAGTCATTTAACGTCAGTCAGTTTAAAAATATTATATCTGTTTACAGCATAATTTGAGCCCACATTAACTCAATTGGATTGTTCTAGAAGTAGTTAGGGGGGTGGAAGGTAGATCGCGTCTCATTGATCCAGCTGATACACTTTTTAATGGAACAGTAACTGAATAATCCTGCTTTGAATTCTAGAGTAAATAGAGATTACGAACAATTCATAAACAAAGATATAATGTGACCAGACACGTTCTGCCAGACGAGCAAGAAGTGTACTGTTTCCTCTCATCGAATTTAACAAACACCTTGGCTTATTCAAAGTGCACATTTCTTTTATCACGTCATGTCAAATGTTTACGTTTCAGTTCTGAGTAATTACAAATATACGTTCACGCATACATGCCAACCAATAATGATATTCATTACAGTGCTTACGTCGCAAAGAATTGTTATAATATAATGATATCTACTTTATTTATTTGCACTAGGGAAACTATTTGAGCTAAAAAGATGGGGTTTTCGTGGTTATGTTAGATATATTACTCTCTCCTTCCTCATGGATCAGTTTTTGCAAAATCTGAATTTTTGTCTTAGCGCGAATAGTATTTATTAGATATTGATTAGTTTGGCGCTCGTCACACACCACTTAAGGGGAATGCAATACGACAACACCGCAGTACTCCGATTGGTTGCTCACCTAGTAGCGCTCAAGGACAAACACTTTCCCATTTGAAACACATAATAGATTTGTTGTCGTGCCGCAGTAGGGGAGCGTGTCGTTGTCCTGGCTTGTCGGTGGAAGTCTCTATCCAAGTAATCTATATGGACCCTGCCCTCTGTACTGTAGTGGCTCCTTGGGTCGTCGGTTCTCTGTATCCTTCGCCTTATCCTTTCTCCCGGGGGTGCCCCGACTTGGGGGTATAGGAACAATGAAATCCTAATCCCAATCCTAGGGGTTATTAGGCGCGACAAACCTGCTGCATGTAACTTTCAGAGCCTATACGGTTGTAGCGAATCACAGACAAGCGGCGTTGCCGAGACAGAACTAACTGACTCTCGCTTTGTAATTATTGGATCGACGTTTGGGTATTAATAATTTATTAAAAGCTTAAAAGTTATATCAGGTATAAAGTGTATGACAGCCAAACATGCCCGGAAAAAGAGTGTACTTTTAGTTTTTATATTTTCGATATTTACACTCAATTTTATTTTACTTGTATTAGCAATCTGTTAATATCCTTAGGTTCACTGTAATTGGATGCAGTCTTCAAAGTCATTGTCTTGTGTGATTCAGAGTCACTTTCTTCTAACTTTATGATAACATTTTCCAACATATCATCAATTAATGCACCCTTTTCGCGGTATACAGGGTGTTTCAGAACGACACGGAACGAACATATAGAAGTAGTTGCTCAGCTTCTATGTGACACATATACATAGTTTTTACCGCCAATAGAGCCGCATAAAAAGCGCTCCAGAATGCGTGTGGATTAGGCAGTGACAGGATTAACGACTTTTTTTTTTTTTTGACATGAAGTTTCTTGTTTTCTCTTCTTTTTCTCCTTAAATTCTGGGAGAAGCGACACCTTCAGCGTTTCATTGAATGCTTCGCCACTGCATAGAACATTTTTTGAACATTTTTGTTTTCTCAGAAACATATGTTCTTAGTATGATATACATACACGCACCGTATTCTAATAAAGACCTTTCTGGATTCAGATGGCTTCAAAATTGTGAAACATTGTTATCAAATTACACGAAGAGAGATAAAAAAAGAGTTTCACATACGAACTAAATTACCTGCGCAAATTAAGACATCGGATACTTAGAACCTTCACATATATGGCACTACTTTAAATAGCGGCTCTGCCGTGTACATGTTACAGAAGTTTTTAAAAGATGTAGGTAGAAGTGAGTCGAGAAAGTAATGTAAGCACAACTCATTGGGTTTTTCAAATTGGTAATCAACGGAACCTGGATCATTATTTGGCTCCAAGCCAGAACGTGTTTTCGATGGATGTCTCATGTATTACAACCGTCCGTTTTGTGCACACAGACATTTACGTTACTGGAAATAAAAGAACGCGATGCTGAACAAAGGAACGCAACAATCGTCGTATATTATTGTGGAATGGCAGTCGTTGTTTCGGACAATATCTGTATGACTTTTTTTTCTTTATTGTTTTTATTTATTTTTTTATTTTTTTATTTTTTTTATTTTTTTATTTTTATTATTTAATTTTTTATTAAAAAACATCTCTTTTTTGTTTTTAAAGGAAAAGGGAAAAGGAAAAAAGTCTATTTACGTACTAAGTGTGATTGGGAAGAAGAATGGGCTCTGATTTTTTTTTTTTTTTTTTTTTTTTTTTTTTTTTTGTAAGTCTCATAAATTAAAGTCCAGGTGCTTATTCAGGAGATTCCATATGTTAGGGTATCGTCTCATCCTATATCTTTCAGCCTTTAGCCATGATTTAAACTCTATTAAAGTCGGTTGCTCGGAACTCAGGCAGTAATGGTAGAAACCAAAAGTCAACCATATCTGTGGGTGCTCTGTTGCTCCCTTCTGGAAGTTCCAAGTTAACAAAACTGAAGTTACAGAATTTTCCGACGTTACCCCAATCATGTGTCCCGTCTGCTTCTTGGTCCATTTCCAAATGTCGCGTACCATTACGCAGCTGGTTATTCTATGAAGTTGCGTATCTACGTCTCCACAATGTTTACACCACGGCGCCGGCACTATATTGTGTTTATGTTTCTTAGCTTCCGTGGGAATGATTTCATTTACAAACTGATAGAAGGTTACTTTCCAGTCCAATGGTACAAAACGATAGCCGAAGAGTTTCCATATATTTTTCCAGGGAGTATTTGGGTATTTGCGAACAATCGCCGGTACTGCCAAGAAATCCTTTAATAACTCCTTATATATAATTTTGGATGTCAACGGTTTTCCTTGCAATTAAAGGCAAAACTCTCTCATAATCCCTTCGCACCTGTCGAAAGGCTGCAGGAGCTACCATATGTGCGCCGATCACTTGTTTGCTGAACTGTATATCCTGTTGGCTACTTTGGCCATTGATGGCTGTCAGGATAGAACGCAATAACAGGGCACGACACTTCACTTGCACATCCACCAAATTCCATCCGCCACTATTTATGTCCCTCCGCAACTGTGGTCGGGCAACTTTGTAGTACTGATTCTTCCAAATGTAATAGCCTATTGCCCGTTCTAACCGTTGTGAGAACTGATGGGGCATCGGAAGCACCTGTGCCACGTACCACAGCTTCGCAAGCACAAAGGTATTCACATGCCAAATTTTCTGCACAAAATTTAAATTCCTCGTCAACTGTGAGGTCAATTTATATATGCACTGGTTAACAATTCTTCTTCAGTTTACTGCGATCAGGTCCTCCAGGCGGGGTGTTAGCAACAGACCTAGGACCTTAATTTCGGATTGATGTGTAAACCGAGCGTCCTCCATTGTCCAGTTATTCAAGGCCAGGAGATGTGATTTACTGTAATTGATCAAAGCCCCTGACGCACTCTGATATTGTAGTAACGTTGGTTCAATTGCTGTGAGGTCACCAGCATCCGTGAGCACCAGTGTAATGTCATCCGCATACGCAAATACTCTCTCAAGATTCAAGAGGTTTTTTTTCCTATAGAGTATGGAGACTATGCCTCTTATTAAGGGTTCTACACACATCGTATATAGGATCATCGACAGTGGACATCCCTGACGGATGGACTGTTCTATAAGCACTGGCTGCGTAAAAAATCCATTTACTTGGATTCTGGAATATGCCGTTGCATAGAGCCGTTGTATGACATTCAAAAATGAGGGAGAGAATCCAAAGCGTCGTAGCACACCCCATAGATAACTGTGATGAATTCTGTCAAATGCTGTGGTAAAATCCAACGCCAAGATTGCTACCGGTTCATCAGGTGTGCGCTCACATTCAATAATGGTATCTCGCAACGTTCTTAGAATATGCGTAATCGTCCTATCTGGGATTCTACAGGTCTGTCCTTTCCCAATAATGTCAGTCAGGTATCTCTTCATCCTGTTGGCGATAATCTTGGTATATAATTTGTAATCTGAATTTAAAAGCGTGATTGGGCGATAATCGTTCACATCTAGTGCTGCCGCATGTTTGGCAATGAGCACAATGACGCCTTCATTAAATCCAGACATGATTTCCGAACCTCGCTGTAACTCCAACATTACACCAAGCAACGTATCTTTTATTATACTCCAATTGTCACGGTAGAACTGATACCCAATACCGTCGGGTCCTGGTGCAGAAGTCATACTGGCCGACGCTAATGCCGTGCGCAATTCTTCTTCCCTTATGTCCTCAGTCAAGGCCACGTTCATCTCCGGCGTTACAAGTGGTTCAATTAGCGTATAGACATATTCCTGTGCTGCTCTGTTGACATCCACTGCAGAAAATCTGTGGGTAAATGTATCCTGAACCTCCGTTAAGATTTCTCGTGAGGTCGTCAGTAAGTTTCCTCCCGACGAACGTAACTTGGAAATATATTTTCGTGTCCCTGAGTGCTTTTCGGACGCTAAATGATCCAGGGAAGTTCTCTCCTCGTCCTGCACCGAGCGGTCGCCCGCTCGGATCTGTGCTCCCCGGCAAAGTTCCTCATGTAAACAACAAAGCCTTTTTCGGACGGCAACAATATGTTGCGTCACGTTTCGGCCATCACACTGTTGCTGATACAAGTCATTTAGCAGGTCATAGTAATAATTCAACCGTTGACGTCGCACCTTTGCCCTCTCAATACCTTCACCTTTATAAAAATTACGGATGGCAGGTTTGAACGTATATAACCATTGTTTCAGCAAACTGGGAGTCCTGTTTTTAGCAGTACGCTGCCACCTCGTCCACAACAGTCGAAACTTTTCTCGGATTGACTCATCCTGGAGGAGCTCACTGTTTAGTTTCCAATAACTTCTGCCCATTGTCGGTGTCCGGGTGGTATGCACCAGCGTCATCATCAGCGAATGGTGGTCACTAAAAGGTATAGGTCGCACTCTCACGCTGCGGATCTGCTGCTTCATGGTTGTGCTAACATAAATTCTGTCGATTCTGGAAGCCGTAGTGTTTCGGTGAAAGGTATATTCAACATAAGTGTCATAGAGATATTCCCAGGCGTCCTGCAGCTCCAAGGATTTACAAATACGGTCTAACATAGGGGACGGTTGGTAATGTCCAGTTTGGTCTTTTGCACTAAGCACACAGTTAAAATCCCCTCCGAAAACCAATTTGTCGTACCGATGGCGCAAAAAGAAAGGCAACTCTTTGGCAAGAAAGTCTTCCCTTTCCTTCCGTCTGTTGGAACCTGAAGGTAAATATACGTTAACCAGTTAAAGATTATTTTCCGTTAATAAGGAAGTAATTCGGCCACTCGCGTGTTTTTCCGTCAACTGTACCCCCAGAGACGAGCGATAAACTATGGCGGTGCCCCGTTGCTCCTCACCTACATTGGAAACAAAATTATACCTCGGGCCAAAAAAGTTTAAGTGGGGTTCATTGTTCTCTTGCAAAAACAAAAAATCAAGGTCGTGCTCAAATGTAAAATCCCGTACCAGCGCTTGTTTAGTTCTACTACGTAAACAATTTACATTCACCGTCGCAAATGTCCGAAGAATCACTACCATAAGGAGGAACACTGAAGGAAGCATTGTTTCACCACGTACTCAACCATCCACTCACTGTTCCACAGATGTATGAGTCTTTTTAGCCTTACGCTCTGTTGCAGTCTTTTTTCGTTTTTCCAATCGCGGGTCACGTCTACTCACTCCGCCACTACGTAACGTACCCCTGGACTCCAATCCACGTTCACACACTAAATCCTCAGAGTCCATTTGCTCTTCCGAAATCGTCGGAGACGGTGGTATGTCAGTTGTTCGTGAAGCAGGATCTATGGTTTGCAGTTGGACCTCCACAGTTTCTTCGTTCTCCAACTCGGGCACTGCACATTCCTGCCCTATCCCCTTGGTAATCAGAGGTGACTTCACACTGGTTGGAGAGACTAGAGTAGACACTGGCTCAGTGTGTTCCAAGGTTACAGCAGACACTTCCTGACTACACTTATCTTCTTCGGACTGTCTGAGGGGTGGAAAGTCTTTTGCCACAATTGTCTGTTCACCTTCCTCCTGCTCTGTGCTTTGGGTCGGTAATTGGCGGTCATTATTAATTGTCTGTTCCGCTGAGGTCAGCGGTATTCGTGGTGTTGGCAAATTCCCCGTTACCAGCTTGGCCCATGTAGTCGGCTCCGAAGCAGTAGTCGGTGTTCTAGGAACGAATCTGCGGGGACACTGATTACGTAAATGACCAGCGGCATGACAAATGGCACAAGTGATGGGTTGGTCAGGGTAACTCACTAATGCGGAGTAACCATCAATATTCAAAAACGAAGGAATATGCTTTTTTAGGAGCATAGTAACGGAACGAACGCCATTAGAAACCTTATAGCGAAATGTTTCATTCCAAACATCTTCCTTCACCTGTAACACAGCACCGTATGGCTCCAAAGCTCCCATCAACTTCCTATTGTCAAAATTCAAGGGTAAATTGTACACTTTTACCAGCCGTCGTCCAAATCCAGCTACATCAATAATCACCTTAGTGCGCTGCCCGTTTGACAGTACAAAACTAGCTTCCCCATTTGACTGTGTCAGTACTCTTGTGACGAGCTCTGGCGTTGTGCATTTAATAAAAATTTGTCTAGAAATTCCATTTACCTGCAAACCTGTGACGTCAGTTTCATCCAATTTTAGTGTGTCAAAAATCCACTCATGAATTTCATATGCAGTCGGTCGAATGATGTCACGTTCAACAAAGCTAACAACTAAAGTCGTTGGTCGGTTTTCCATAATTATTTCTGTCGTATGTAGTAGTAAATGTCAATATACAACGAGACTACTATTACTAGCAGTATTCGACGTACACAAACAATACGTATCACTATTCACTAGGCAACACGTATGCTGACGTAAACACGCTTAGCAGCACCCGTGTGTGACCTTCCCTCTCGCCAGAAAGCGAGCAACTGTTAACGACTCGTGCCTCACGCTGTCGGAGTTCGAAGGTATAGGTCACACGCCATGTCGCGTGCTGTAGCTGTTTGTAAACATACCGTCATACTCCGCAGTAGCTTGCTTCTATTCAGAATTTCTTTGGCTTACGAAACCGCAATAAAGAAGCTATTGCTTATGAGTGTTTAACGTGTTCCAAAATTCCTTTATAGCAGTCGATGATGGCAAATAAGCTGGTGGACATATGCAACTTATACGTTTTAGAGGGAAGTTAATGTTAGCGAGGTTGAGGATGGAAGCGCTAAACAATAAACAGAACAGAAAACAACATCAAAGAATTGTAGATAAATTAACCAAAACTAAATACCTTATAAAGTGTTTTACAATTAAGAATACAACAAAATACTCTGAAGTTAAACAAATAAATATTGTCACGGCAACAGGCATAACATTTTCGGCACAAATAAGAAAACAGTCGGCGGATAAAGTTTCAGATAACGAGCTTGCATAAACAGATAAACATAGCGCTGGAGATAAAAGACTTACCGAAACAAACAAACTGAGATAAATGGAAATTTCTGGTAATATCTTGATTATTTATTTCTTTATTCTTCCGGAAATATCTCGAATCTAGAATTAGGTAAAGCAAGTGACGGCTCACAAAGTGAGTCAGTTGTGAAAAGAGAGACAGCTGGAAGTGTTACTGTAACGAGAGCTAATGATGTAATCTGCTGTCACTGTTATTGTGATCGACCTTGGTAGACTGATGTTGTACGTAACGTAATGCTGCTGTAATCTATAAGAGTATTTCTACGAAAATAAAGGAGATTTTTAATTTGTGCAACTCGGCCTTTTAATTCTACGAGCCCACAAAGTCACAATATTATCATTGGTGTAGCTGTCCTTACAATTCATATTTTTAATGAAACTAAATTAATCGTGTTTTCGTTGAACTCCCTTCAGCTCTTCCATCCATCAAAACCATATCCGTCATTTCGGCGTTCGTATAACGCTCCATATTGCTTGGATTTGCTATCTAAGTACGCGCAAAGTCCTCTCTGTTAGGACGGAATGTGTAGTTTTACACTGAAGAGCAACCTTCAACTGTCCGAGTTATTAGTCGACTGTCCTTTGTCCCATTACCTGACAGCGAGGCTAGGGTCACTGATAAAGAGCAAGGAGTAATGTTTTTGTTTTCGTAGCTGGCGTGTCCCAAAAAGAACTGTTGAGGTTCGCACACCAGTGGTTCGTGGGCTGCCTAATCACAAAATAATATAATATTGAATGCTACATAATGTTATACCTAAGAGAACTTCGAAGCAGTGACACCGAAATTCGGACTAGTTAATTTATAAGCTACACAACGGCTATAATCGTTCGGTGTCCTTTTGAAACATCCTGTATATTAGTCCGATAGCATTCATACCGCAGTGATAAGGTGATAAGGTACATATGTCCTTGGTTATGGAGTCTATCTAATACACTCTGAACTATTTTTTCCCTCCTAATCATGTTGCACAACGACACTTTTGATCCCATATTTACACTGTAGCCATATTTCTCTGTTACATATTTCTCATATTTCTCTGTCATTAGAAAGTACTGTTTGTAAATAAGCAAAGCTTGCACTTGTCGCTGGCTGAGGGGACTACAGTACGGCCGCTGGATCTCCGACTGCAGGTCGAGGAGCAAGGTTAATAGTACCAACATACAGTAATGAGCAATTCAAAACATATCCACAAATTATCCTTAGAATGAAAACATAGGGCTTTAAAACATTGACATCCAACTTTCAACTTCACTATTCATTACAGCGCCACTCTATTCGAATATTTCTTTCACACCTTTTGCGCGTGCTGACTGCTTCTGCTGGTAGTACTGGGAGTCTGTACATCTGGTGTCGTGGTCAGCAAGTTAATAATGTCTTTTAGCACCAATCAGCATTGACGCTGCTAGGCATGGCTTCGGAACCCAACAACGAGTTGCCACTTTAATTTTGTGTGGACCACGTGGTTACACTTGCGTTTGGTCCTTGGTTGGTGAACTTTCCTTGCTATTTTGTACGTGCGTGAATTCCGAATTTTAGTGTTCGTAAGTCCTATTATTATCGCTCCTGAAATATGCAAATGCGTGAAATATTTAAAATACGTATGTGCCTCTGCTTGAAATTCCGATAAAGAACTGGCAATAGTCCGCTTCCCCCTCACGAGAAATGTGAGAGCCGGAGAACGGGCGGCGGAACTGTAGGCAGTCTCGGATAGTAGTGACAATGTGTCTACAATATCTGTCACCCCACCTTTGTCACAGGGAGGGATAGCGCTAAGTGCTAGGACGTGCTTCAAATTAAACCAGACAAACCTTAGGACACTGCAGGTTAAAATGGAATGTTTTCCACCAAATAAGGAAAGATCCAGAGCAGAATTCATACCCTTTATAAAAGTAAAGGTAAATCCATTCTCTCAAACTTAGTGACGAGTGGAATCTCTTCCACATTCAGCCTACAGCTACTCGACGGTAAATAACTGAAACGATTTCGTAAATAGACGAATTCATTGAAGTTTATTTCTTGTAGTAGCATTTAACTAATTCATACCAGAGTAATTCATTTCCGACCGAGCAGGATGGCTCAGGTGGTTCGTCTGTGGCCCACATTCGGGAGGCGAGGGTTCGATTCCCGTGGCTGACCTACCGTGGGATTTTTCGGGGATTTTCCCGAGTCGCTAGGCGAATGCTGTGTAGGTTAATTACATCCCCTGAATTTCCTGTCCCTCCATTATCATCTCTCATCTGGTGGTCTCTTTCAGGGTAGAAGTCTCGGCAGGTGTCTCGGCGGTGTATGGCAGGATGATATGTTTTGAGGAAAACTACTTCCTCCTCCAGTTTGTCGGTTGACGGCCTCAGTCCCCTTGCTGGGACTATTTCGGGACCACCAGGCAAGGACCTATTGGGCTCGGGTCGCCAGCCAGGGACCTTTGGGCCACGGCTGCTGGGCTCGTTGCCGTCTCACAGTAGGGGAGCGAGTTCGTTGTCCTGGTCTGTCGCGGGAAATCTCTATCCAAGTAAACTATAGGCCGCCCTGTCTCCTTCACCTCATCCTTCCTCCCGGGGGTGCCCCACTTAGGGGCATAGGAACAATGAGCCCAGCATGGTGCTCTACGTACCAAATCCCCTCCGTAATGAAATCCCAATCCCAATCCGTTACCGAGATTTCTGAAAATTACGTCACACCTACAAGGTGCCCAATTTTGCACCTGTATATATATTTTTAAGGTATATGTGTACTCCAGATTCTGAAACTATGGTGCACATCCAATCAGTACGCATAGGCGAATAAAGCATTTATGCAAGTTCCTCTCTCGCGCCGGCGTACAAAAAGGTAGGCGAGTCACAGACGCCTATGGTGTGCTATTGGGAGACATTAACAAATGATATGCAGCTGCAGTGTAGGGTTGGCCGGCGAGCCCACAACACCAACTTCATATATGGAGCCGCAGCCGTCCACAACTTGGGGACATTCCCAATGTGTACGATAAAAATACATTGAAAAAAAGGTTATAAATTCCAAGATGCAAACTTACTGTGCTTATTCTAACGTAGGGTATTACGTATATCTGGATTAAATCACTAGGAGCGGATTTTGAACCATTTGATTCCTTTGTTCAGAAACGTAGGCTTTTAAGTTATAAGCACGTTTCCTACAATAATTACCCTAATTTCTTAGTTTTATAGTGCCTATAAATGCCTATTTCATACGTTTGTGACTATTCTGTTTATTAGTACCTAAAACTGCCTTTTAGCCAATTTCTGCTACTTGTAATTTATGACAACAACTTTTGCATTCGTTGGTTTCAACGTGAAGTTTTCGGGGAAGAGAAATTTCTTACTGCTGCACATTGAATATACAAAAAGGGTTTATTAAGGAGACACATCTGTGCAAATTGGCCCAAAACTTACATCAATACCAAATTTAGTTTTTTGTCTTAAAATTAATATACATATACTTCAATAATATAACGTTTTTCTCCTTCTAGCGGCACTACATAAAACATCACATGATATTTAAATAACCTTACTCCTGTATCGTAGCTGCTATTACGTAATCTTAACCTCAGCTTTCTCAGATTCCATATTTTCTACATTTTCCTAACTTCAGAATGTTCCACAGGATGCAGTTTTCTATTAATCTGTATGAAATTCTAAACATGACTGTAAGGGCAACTGCATATTAAGTGTACCCATTTACATTTGTTGTGTTTTTGTTATTTGTATTTATAGGGATTATAAGGCTTACTTCTTACTGAAAACACTTAGGAAAATAAAAATTGTTAAATAGGTATGATTATTTTTCCCTTCGTTGATATGGCGAAGACAAATATTTCACATAGGTACAGGTCATTAATAGGTTAAAATGAGTGCAGAAACTTATACCCCAAGCATTAATTTTTAAAATTACAATATGTGGGACATTTTGAAAATCGCCTGTAATTTAGACATAAACTGTTAATTCCTCGGGAACTATTGTAACTAGAAAGCTAAAACTTGGTATTATTCCATTGTTGATCGATCAAAAAAATAAAATATTGTATATGATATAAATTTGAAAGAAATCTAACAAAAGCTTCAGATATTCCAATTTTCACCCTTAAGGCCCCCCCCCAACCCATGTTTTTGTTTTCTGACATAGTTACTTCACACCTTTCTGCACATTATGGTTCTTACTTAGTGAAGTGGATTTATATGTATTTTAATTATACGACAATATCTGTTATTTTAACTTGTTGTGGAGTCATTTATGAAATTTGGAATAAATGTAGAACTATTTCGTCTAGGAATCCGCAAAATAGTATGTGTTTGGCGAATTTGTTGCAGTATATGTTGCGATGATTGTATAGTACATTTATAGTGAAATTTCAGGAACCATTTTACTAAAATTGTGTTTTTATAAGTGTTTACTTAGAAAATTTTAGTGCCTATTTAAGTGTCTATTTTGCCCATTTTAGTGCCTTTTTGCTTGCCTATTTCACACATTCTTAATGTTATAAATCCGCTCTCTATTAATCGCCTATGAAGCAATATGCAAGTTAGGTACCCCTGTAAAACCTTTTATAGCAAGTTTAACCAAAATTGAAGGTAAAATATCTCACTCCCATGCAATATTGCTGACCTTCTCGAATACGGTTAATTCGCTGAAATGATTTGTATTATGTTTTAAGGTCCTTAAAACCGTTTTCGTGTAATCCATTACAGTAATAGTTATACGGCAAAAGGGACAATGTTTTCATGTTAGACCATAAATTGCGTGTTGTATCGCTATTTAGGTGATATTGGTGTAATACACTAGATGTCCCACCTAACTCTGCGACCTCAAGTATCTCCGAAATGAAACTCAAATGAAATTCAAATTGTTCAGGAATTTACATATGTAAGGGGGTTAAAAGAATGAGAAGGTATGCACAATCCATAAAGGTAAACAAATAACACTTCCAACATGAAGTTACTTCCTCCTACGGTAGGACAATCTCCGGTCTCCGGCCTAGCAACCCGTTTCAGGACCACGGTGTCTGGGATACCGGTTGTACTGGCCTGCCGGGGAGTTTCCAGTTGGTACATTCCCTCTGCACTGTCGTGACTTCTTGACTGTTCGCATTGCCGAATACCCTTCATACCATTATATCCTATCCTAATTACTATTGGAATTCTACATAGTGACACATTTTCCAGAAGATATCATGAAATAGTAGGTATCTGAATTTTCTTGGCGACCTGTATATTCTAAATGTTCTCGGGCTTCAAGCCAGCTGTAGCGATGAAGAGCCATCCACGTTTTGGGAATGATGAATGATTCATCGTCCTGATGATGGGAGAGATGTACACTCCCGAAACGTCGATGGTTCTTCATCACTAAAGCTTACTTGAAGCCCAAGAACATCTAGAATAGAATTTTCATCTTTCAAGATGACGGAGCTCCTCCACACTACGCTTGTTGTGGACAACACGGCGCTGGGGCGGGTTTTTTCCGGGATATTTGGTTTCCCCCGCCATCTCATTCCACCGGTGCTCCATCTTCACCTCATGTATCACCAGTGTCATCGCCTGCGGTGCCGTATGTAGTAAAAGGGGGCGTTAAACACTACACATTTCATTTCTACACTACGCCAAATTTTTCCTGAGTTTCTGGACACATTTCCCCAGTGGTGGAGAGGGAGGGGTTGTGTCAAACCATGGCCTCTATGATCGCCAGATCTGATTCCTTGGATTTTTACTTGCGAAATTATGTGGAGCAGCATGTGTACCGGGAACGTATCAAACGACATTAATATTTTAAAGCAGAGAATCACTGATGTTCATTCTGTTACATCGGATATCCTTAACCGTGTTTGGGAAGAAGTTGAATATCGTTTAGAGGTAAGTAGGGCAAGAAACAGAGCTCACATCGAACTGCAATGAATGGGTATAAAACTTTAAAAGTTTTGCTTTTGTTTGGTATAGATTTAACATTTCTATCTTGTTCCGTTAGTGTCCTGTTCCCGATCAAAGCTGCACCATGACTTTACGGACACACTATGGGTTCTGGACTCGCACCTTATATTCAGGACAGATAACTGAAATGCTTAATGATGGACCTCACAATGTCCTTGAAAACCAGTTTTACATACCATATTATACACCGATAAATATTATTATTAGTAAAATAAGTGTACTGACAGTGAAATAACTTTCGTTTCAGAAAAAGAATGCAGGAAACTGATACACCTATCCTCCATGAAAAGAAGAAGGTTTTGACAGTTCTTTCAGCTGGAACGTGAGTTGCATTTGTTGTTACAAAAACTCTTTTACTTATTTTAGCACACACACTGATAATTACTATAAATTAAATCTTAGCTGAAGTTTCGAAGATAAACCGAATTAATCAGGAGCTGCATTAGTTTAACGATCGCAAGACAATGGCAAAACTCAATTTATTAAATGTTTGTTTATCTTTTACACTTGTTCTTGATCCGACATGAAAGAAGTGAATGAAGAATTGCTCAAATTGTCCTCGGGAAGCAAGACAGGTGAAAAGACGATTAGAAATCGACGTTTCGGGAGTGTGCATCTCTCCCATCATCAGGACATTTATTAAATGTTATAACCACAAATGAAACATTGGATATAACACAAATATAAACCAAGGCAAAACACTATCAAAATTCGCATTACTGAACAAAAGACTGTTTTCAGTAAACTAAATGCCAGGTCAGGAGATGGCGTGAGTATAGAAAATTAATTAGGTCAAGAAACGTAATTGCTTAACTTGATTATCAAGCTGTATTGATCTGTGCTTCTTAAGACGACTGATTTCCATATTAGGGCCGGTTTCTAAGAGGAGCTGAATTAAAATCCAGCATCACGGTTAAGCATGCTCCTCTCGGAGGAAATGGCCAAAGCCTCCTTAAATCTCCGCTCCCAGTAACTGTTGCATATTGCCAAGATGGTCGTCTCTCGAAAATTGGCTCTATGGTCGTTATCAAAACAATGCTCTGCCAGTCCAGACTTCTCAGGTTGCATTAAACGAATGCTCCGTTCATGTTCGTTTATTCTAGTAGCGATGGTCCTTCCGGTTTGTCCTATATACGGTGTCCCACATTCACAGGGAATGCGGTACACTCCCAGAACTAATAATAATGCCATCTCCTGACCTGGCATTTAATTTACTGAAAACAATTTTTTGTTCAGTAATGCGAATTTTGATAGTGTTTTGTCTTTGTTTATATTTGTGTTATATCCAGTGTTTCATTTGTGGTTATAACATTTAGTAAATATCCTGATGATGAGAGAGATGCACACTCCCAAAACGTCGATTTCTAATCGTCTTTTCACCTGGCTTGCTTTCCGAGAACAACTTGAGTATATTCGTCACCAGGAAATCTTGAGGTCTTATTTTGAATGAAGAGTTCTTAAATTCCCTCTTCCCCTTGCAGTTTTATCTGTAGCTTGTTACCGCGATGTTAAGTCCTCGAGACATTATAGGATACTGGAGCCCGGTAATGGGGATTATGGCCCTGCAATGAGCCTAGGTTATGAGTGGGATTGGGATTAGGATTTCATTACGGAGAGGATTCGGTACGTAGGCCACCATGCTGGGCCCATTGAGCCTATGCCCCCAAGTGGGACATCCCCCGAAGGAAGAATGAGGTGAGATCATTAAGCTCGAGGGTATCTACCAGGGAATCCGCACAGAGTGAAGACTGATCCCCCTCTGACGACCAGGGAGTTACCGAGCTGTCCCCAAAGGGCGCCCGGTGTCTCCGTGGGGCTTTCCATTGGGCAAGACCTAGAGGGTAACCAGACCCCCCCATCTGGTCCTATGGACTCAATACGGGATGGAAGTGGATACGCCACTTACGCGCGCCAACCCCAAAGGAGAAGGCTACCGATCAACCTCGGTAGGGCCACCTGGTGATCTAGCACACCTTCTGCTAGCTATGCTGGCTAGTACGCGGGAATATATGGTTTCCCTTAACCACGTCCGGATCTCCCACGGGTATCGGGAACAACTGCCCGCTTGAGTCTAACCCAATCCGAACAACTCCCAATCAGGGAGGGGCTCGGCAGTTCGGTCCGAGGTACTTCTAGTAACGTCAGAGGTACCACGAGTGCTAGGGATCCGCAGCACCCGCACCACGGTAGCTGAAAGGGGTTATAAGGTGAGAGGAGACAGAGGGCGACCGACCCAAGGTGCCACGACAGTGCAGAGGTCAGGGTCACTACAGTTTACTTGGATAGAGACTTCCGCCGATAGGGCAGGACAACGGACATGCTCCCCCGCAGTGGGACGGCAATGAGCCCAGCAGCCGAACCCCAAAGGTCCTTGGCTGGCGGTCCCCGAAATGGTCCCAGCAGAGGCGTAGAGACCGGCAACCGACCTACCGGAGAAGGAAGTAGTTTACCTCAGACCATATCATCCTGCCATGCACCGCCGATACTCCTGCCGACACTTCTACCCTGAAACAGACCACCACATGAGAGATGATATGAAATGATAACGGAGATGAAATGGAGGGACAAGAAATTCGGGGGATGTCATTAACCTACCAGCATTCACCTAGTGACCCGGGAAAAACCCCCGTTGAAACTCATGGGTCAGGTACGTCGGCCACGGGAATCAAACCCGAGCCGCCCTAATGCGGCCAGAGACGAACACTCCTGAGCCATCGCGCTTGGTCTAGGTTATGAGTGTGTAAGGTACGGCGCGAAAATAGTCTTCTGCGCATCAGGTAGTCTGGCAAACTTTCATATCTCCGAACAAAAGCTTTACTTGATATAATTGTTTAGTCCAACAAATTTCATGTTTTTGAAAGGGTAGAGTGAGACTGGAAAATCCTCAGGTGGAGAATGTAATCTCATGCTGGCATGTTGGCCATAATAGCTCAATGATTAAGAGCACCCGGATGGAGACCGGAAGATCCGTGGCTCAAATCCCGGCTATGACACTGGATTTTTCAGACTTTCTCTACCATTTCATAGTCCGTCCTACAAACGGCTAGTGTGAAAGAACAATTAATTTCCTTTCATGCTTTTTTTTGGTTATCTCTTACGGTTCACCAGTTGTGCACTCTCACTCATACTGAAAAGAATTATTTCAGAAGTCATTTCCAGAATATTCAAGCTGTACATTTCATTTGTCATGAGAATACCTTAAACATATGTCATTTTAATCAAAATCGTTACAGACATTTTCTAAAAACCAACATTGTCGAAAATTTTTCCATGTAATGGGTGGTTTGAGGAGGGAAACTTTCTTGAAAACCTTCGTGTCAGGTTCTTGGAAGACACTGAATTTCTATGAAATGGAACTCGATCGTTCCAGCATTTATTTTCCGTTTACATTGGTTTCAAACTTACAGAGGTTTGTGTTTGAATACACAGAAATTACAGAAGCTATAGTCGCACAGGTTTACAGTAAAGGAATAATATAGAATCAAGTATAGATAAGATTAATGTGATATGTATTGTGTATAAGCGGTGTTCAAATGAAACAAGCCGGGATCTGGTATGTGTAAACTGGTGACAATATGGTAATATCGTGACGTGTGTAACGAAGTGTTGTTCCAACCAGAGAGTGGAAGTTCACCGCCCGCCACGTGACAATACAAAGCTAGCAGCAGCATGCATCAGTCGTCCAACGCTGCCAGTCGCATTGTAAACAGTGAAATGGAGGCGTCAAATGAAGAGCAAAGATGTGATGCTCGATTTCTGACAGCAGAAGGAGTAGGGGGAATGGACATACATCGACGTATGTCACAAGTGTACGGCGAACACTCCATGTCCTTTGCAAGGTTCAAGGTGTGGCACAAGCGCTTTAGGGGAGAACGGGTGTCGTTAGCCGATGATGCACGGTCTGGAGCACCAAACTGCATTTCTCATGACATCGTCCAGCTGGTTGAAGCACTCATTACCCAGGACCGCCATAGTCGCTGAGGTCAGATTGAGCATCAGTAGTGTTCACACTATCATGAAAGAACGACTGCTCTTGTGCAAAGTGTGTGCCCAATGGGTGCCCTACTGTCGTCAGCCACACCACGAAACATGTCGAATGGCCCACTGTCTTTGTCATCTACAGTGCTATGCTAGGGAAGGGATTGAGTTCCTGGCACAAGTGGTGGCTGGAGATGAGTCATAGTGCCATCACTTCGAACCAGAATCAAAACGACAAAGACTCCAGTGGAAGCATCCAGGGTCACCACCACCACCACCACCACCACCACCACCACCACCACCACCACCACCACCACCACCACCACCACCACCACCACCACCACCACCACCACCACCACCACCACCACCACCACCACCACCACCACCACCACCACCACCACCACCACCACCACCACCACCACCACCACCACCACCACCACCACCACCACCACCACCACCACCACCACCACCACCACCACCACCACCACCACCACCACCACCACCACCACCACCACCACCACCACCACCACTACCACCACCACCACCACTACCACCACCACCTCCACCACCACCACCGCCGCCACCACCACCGCCACCACCACCATCACCACCACCATCACCACCACCATCACCATCACCACCACCACCGCCACCACCACCACCACCATCACCACCACCACCATCACCACCACCATCACCACCACCACCACCATCACCACCATCACCACCACCACCACCACCGCCACCACCTACACCATCACCACCACCACCATCACCACCGCCGCCACCACCGCCGCCACCACCACCACCACCACCGCCGCCACCACCACCACCACCGCCACCACCACCACCACCACCACCACCACCGCCACCACCACCACCACCACCATCACCACCACCGCCACCACCGCCGCCACCACCACCGCCATCACCACCACCACCACCGCCGCCGCCACCACCACCGCCACCGCCGCCACCACCACCGCCACCACCACCACCACCAACACCGCCGCCGCCACCACCACCACCGCCACCACCACCATCACCACCACCACCACCGCCACCACCACCACCACCACCACCAACGCCGCCACCGCCACCGCCACCACCACCGCCACCACCGCCACCGCCACCAACGTCACCACCGCCAGCACCGCCACCACCGCCGCCGCCACCACCGCCGCCGCCACCGCCGCCACCACCGCCACCGCCGCCGCCACCGCCGACACCGCCGACACCGCCGCCACCGCCACCACCGCCACCACCACCATCACCAGCACCATCACCATCACCACCACCACCGCCGCCACCACCACCACCACCACCACCATCACCACCACCATCACCACCACCATCACCATCACCACCACCACCGCCACCACCACCACCACCATCACCACCACCACCATCACCACCACCATCACCACCACCACCACCACCATCACCACCATCACCACCACCACCACCGCCACCACCACCACCATCACCACCATCACCACCACCACCGCCACCACCACCACCACCACCATCACCACCACCACCATCACCACCGCCGCCACCACCACCACCACCACAGCCGCCACCACCACCACCACCGCCACAACCACCACCATCGCCATCGCCAACACCACCACCAGCACCATCACCTCCGCCGCCACCACCGCCACCACCACCACCATCACCGCCACCACCGCCACCGCCACCACCACTACCACCACCGCCACCGCCACCAACGCCACCACCACCACCACCATCACCACCACCATCACCGCCGCCCCCACCGCCACCGCCACTACCGCCACCACCGCCACCGCCACAACCGCCACCGCCACCATCACCGCCACCACCGCCACCGCCACCAACGCCACCACCGCCACCATCACCGCCACCACCGCCACCGCCACCAAAGCCACCACCACCACCGCCACCACCACCGCCACCATCACCGCCACCACCACCACCGCCACCACCGCTACCGCCGCCACCGCCATCACCGCCACCACCATCACCACCGTCACCGCCACCAACGCCACCACCGCCACCGCCAACACCGCCACCACCACCACCGCCACCACCGCCACCACCACCACCACCACCATCACCGCCACCACCGCCACCACCGCCACCACCACCACCGCCACCACCACCGCCACCGCCACCATCACCGCAACCACCGCCACCATCACCACCACCACCATCACTGCCACCACCACCACCGCCACCACCGCTACCGCCGCCACCGCCATCACCGCCACCACCATCACCACCGTCACCGCCACCAACGCCACCACCGCCACCGCCATCACCGCCACCACCACCGCCACCACCGCCACCGCCATCACCACCAACGCCACCACCACCACCACCGCCACCACCACCGCCACCATCACCACCACCACCATCACCACCACCACCGCCACCATCACCACCACCACCATCACTGCCACCACCACCGCCTCCACCACCACCGCCGCCACCACCGCCACCACCGCCACCACCGGCACCACCACCGCCACCATCACCGCCACCACCGCCACCACCGCTACCACCACCACCGCCACCAACGCCACCACCGCCACCGCCATCACCACCAACGCCACCACCACCACCACTTACACCACCACCGCCACCATCACCACCACCACCATCACCACCACCGCCACCACCGCCACCACCACCACCACCACCATCACCGCCACCACCACCACCACCACCACCACCATCACCGCCACCACCACCACCGCCACCACCGCCACCACCATCACCACCACCACCGCCACCACCACCACCACCACCACCGCCACCACCGCCACCACCGCCACCACCGCCACCACCACCACCACCACCACTGCCACCGCCGCCACCACCACCACCACCGCCACCACCGCCACCACCACCACCGCCACCACCGCCACCACCACCACCATCACCGCCACCACCACCACCGCCACCACCACCACCACCACCACCATCACCACCACCGCCACCACCGCCACCACCACCACCATCACCGTCGCCAACACCACCACCAGCACCATCACCTCCGCCGCCACCACCACCACCGCCGCCACCACCACCACCACCACCACCGCCACCGCCACCACCACCACCATCACCGCCACCGCCACCACAGCCACCGCCACCACCATTACCACCACCATCACCACAACCGCCACCACCCCGCCACCACCACCACCACCACCGCCGCCGCCACCGCCGCCACCACCACCACCACCACCATTACCGCCACCACCGCCACCGCCACCACCACTACCACCACCGCCACCGCCACCAACGCCACCACCACCACCACCATCACCACCACCATCACCGCCGCCGCCACCGCCACCGCCACTACCGCCACCGCCACCACCGCCACCGCCACAACCGCCACCGCCACCATCACCGCCACCACCGCCACCACCGCCACCGCCAACAACGCCACCACCGCCACCATCACCGCCACCACCGCCACCGCCACCACCACCGCCACCACCACCGCCACCATCATCGCCACCACCACCGCCACCACCGCTACCGCCGCCACCGCCATCACCGCCACCACCATCACCACCGTCACCGCCACCAACGCCACCACCGCCACCGCCATCACCGCCACCACCACCACCGCCACCACCGCCACCACCACCACCACCACCATCACCGCCACCACCGCCACCACCGCCACCACCACCACCGCCACCACCACCGCCACCGCCACCATCACCGCCACCACCGCCACCATCACCACCATCATCACTGCCACCACCACCACCGCCACCACCGCTACCGCCGCCAACGCCATCACCGCCACCACCATCACCACCGTCACCGCCACCAACGCCACCACCACCACCGCCATCACCGCCACCACCACCGCCGCCACCAACGCCACCACCGCCACCGCCATCACCACCAACGCCACCACCACCACCACCGCCACAACCACCGCCACCATCACCACCACCACCATCACCACCACCACCGCCACCATCACCACCACCACCATCACTGCCACCACCACCACCACCGCCACCACCGCCACCACCGCCACCACCGGCACCACCACCGCCACCATCACCGCCACCACCGCCACCACCGCTACCACCACCACCGCCACCAACGCCACCACCGCCACCGCCATCACCACCAACGCCACCACCACCACCACCGCCACCACCACCGCCACCATCACCACCACCACCATCACCACCAGCGCCACCACCGCCACCACCACCACCACCACCATCACCGCCACCACCACCACCACCACCATCACCGCCACCACCACCACCGCCACCACCGCCACCACCATCACCACCACCACCGCCACCACCACCACCACCACCACCGCCACCGCCACCACCCCCACCACCACCACCACCGCCGCCACCACCACCACCGCCACCACCGCCACCACCGCCACCACCACCACCGTCACCACCGCCACCACCACCACTGCCACCACCGCCACCGCCACCACCGCCACCACCACCACCACCGCCACCGCCACCACCACCACCACCGCCGCCACCACCACCACCACCACCGCCGCCACCACCACCACCGCCACCACCGCCACCACCACCACCACCATCACCGCCACCACCACCACCGCCACCAACGCCACCACCACCACCGCCACCAACGCCACCACCACCACCGCCACCACCGGCACCACCACCGCCACCATCACCGCCACCACCGCCACCACCGCTACCGCCGCCACCGCCGCCGCCACCGCCGCCACCGCCGCCGACTCCGCCGCCACCTTCAGAAATTCAAGTGGGAGGTTTTCGGCCACCCTCCATACAGTTAAGTGCAGAGGTTCTACTATTAGGACCCGGGCCTCCTTCTACCCGGGAGCAATGAATACTCTGGAGCTCTTTCCATAGGGCAGTACCTTGAGTCTAAAAGGCCTCTCCGCTAAGCACAACGTCAAGACGGGTGGAAGTGGATACGCCACTTACGCGCGTCAATCCCGCAGGGAAGACTACCGAAAACCTCGGTAGGGCCACCTGGTGATCTAGCACACCTTCTACTAGCTTTGCAGGCTAGTACCCGGGACTTATTAAGCAACCCTCTACCCTCTCCGGGCGGCCGAAGCCTGGCCGGAGGTATCCAATTCCCCGTGGGTGTCGGGAACACACTGCCTCCTCAGTCCAACCCAATCCGAACAACTCCCCGACGGGAGGGGCTCAGCAGTTTGGCCCGAGGTTCCTCTAGTAACGTCAGAGCTAGCACGAGTGCTAAGGGTCCGCAGCGCCCGCACCATGGCAGCTGAATGGGACGGATCCCCTCCCCTACGGGACCACCCTCCATACAGTTGAGTGCGGAGGATCTACTCCCATTAGTCCTGGACCCGTAGGACGAAGGACCCGGGCCTCTTTCAACCGGCGAGTTATCCGAGCTGTCCCAAAGGGCGCTCGGCGTCCTCCGCGGGGCTTTCCATAGGGCAAGACCTAGTTACCTAACAAGCCTCCCCCCCATCTAGTCCTATGGACTCAAGACGGGATGGAAGTGGATACGCCACTTACGCGCGTCAACACTCAAGGTGAAGACTACCGAAAAACCTCGGTGGGGCCACCTGGTGATCTAGCACACCTTCTACTAGCTTTGCAGGCTAGTACCCGGGACACTTAATGGCTTCCCTCAACCCCGTCCGAAGACGTACCCAATCTCCCACGGGTATCGGGAACACACTGCCCCCTCGAAGCCATCCCAATCCGAACAACTCCCGAAGGAGGGGCTCAGATGTTCGGCCCGAGGTTCCTCTAGTAACGTCAGAGGTACCACGAGTGCTAAGGGTCCGCAGCGGCCGCACTTTGGCAGCTGAAAGGGACGGATCCCTTCCCCTACGGGAACCACCCTCCATACAGTTAAGTTAAGTCCAGAGGTTCTACTCCCATTAGCCTTGATCCCGTAGGAACAAGACCCGGGCCTCTTTCTACCCGGGAGCGAACTCCGGGGCTCTTTCCATAGGGCAATATCTGGAGTCTAAAAAGCCCCCCCGCTTGTACTCAAGACGGGATGGAAGTGGGTACGCCACTTACGCGCGTCTACATCCAATGTGCAGACTACCGATATGACCTCGGTGGGGCCGCCTGGTGATCTAGCACACCTTCTACTAGCTATGCAGGCTAGTACCCGGGATACTTAATGGCTTCCCGCAACCCCCTCCGGGCGGCCCTGGCGACCTGGCCGGAGGTACCCATTTTCCCGTGGGCTAACGGGAACCACTGCCACCTCGAGACCAACCCATTCCGAACAACTCCCATTCGGGAGGGGCTCGGCTGTTCGGCCCGAGGTTCCTCTAGTAACGTCAGAGGTACCACGAGTGCTAAGGGTCCGCAGCGCCCGCACTTTGGCAGCTGAAGGGGACGGATCCCCTCCCCTACGGGGACCACCCTCCATACAGTCCAGACCACTCTTCCTGTGATTACACAATGTTTGATCTCCTGAAAAAGACTCTGAGGGGCAAATTATTCACCTCGGAGACGACGCCAGCTGTACGTGCGCAGACCCGGGACTTTTACGAGACAACCATTCACCACCTTGTGTCACAGTAGGACAAGTGTCTCAACAGCCAGGGCCAGTACTTCTAACATACAAATATTGGTTTCTGTAAATAAGTTTCCAGCTTTTCTTTTTGAAAGCACCTTATAGTATATTTTCAACATAAAGTAATCGTATTTTATCGCTTAGTTTCTCTAAGTGTTGTTCCCTTTCCAGTCAGCATCAGTCTGCATATCAACATCATTTGCTTCACCACACACAAGTTATGGAGATGTTTGAAACTCTCGAGCCATGCACTAGAAGTTCTGAAATTGTCTTTACTTAATTTTCTTGCGGTCTCTAAGGCTTGAGTGTGAAGCAATGGCCCAGAAATGGGAATTCCTTTAGCACATGCACTATAAAACCACTAAAACACAAAACGATTTAGCTCGTCATACTCTGTAGATATTTTAATGCGTTTCACATACCCTGCTCTTCATCTTAGCCTCTCATCTTTAATTGTTGTTTTGTTTTCCAAAATCTTATAAATCTGAGTTGTCCTAACTTTAAACAACACAGCTAATTCTTTAGTTGGACATTTGTTCTTTCCGTTTAACCTTAAGTTTTCCCTCCAGTGATAGGGTCTTAAGTTTAGAACACATTTTACAGAATTTGGGCACATGAACTGTGTTTTTAAAAGTGAACTATAGTATACCACAGCAAAGACTGTCTCCGGGGAATGAGACGCAGGGGTGTTGGAGAAGCTTCCCACGCCTCCCTGGACAGGTTTATGACACCCCATGTCAGTACAGTTACAGACCATTCAAAAACATTCTGACGTCTTCTTATTTTGTGAATGAATCTTCTCGGTTTAGTGTACAGAGTGATTAGGGCACAAGTTTTTTTTAACGGTTCTACTCCTTGTGTAGCGGGCGTTCTCTGTCACACACATTCACTGTCCTTGTCCCACTGTGTAAAGATGCCATATTCCTCTCAGGGACTTACTTTGCGTTGGTGGACAGTAAGTTCACAGTTTTCTTCCACTCGTACTTGATCACTTGTAACAACCAAACTGAGAATGAACACACTACAAAACAGTTGTAACCTTACCATGTGTGTTGAGAGAGCTAATGGTTTGTTTTCCCTTTTCCTAGAAAGATTACGGTTCATGACTTTATGGTTCGTGGAACTTCGGTGCAAGTTCACTTGCGCTTAAAATTTCTGCACTTTTAAAAATAAGTACTTTGTAACTTATTACATATAAATTAATTAGTTTTAAACTGGCTATTTACGCAAAAGGTTCCAGAAAAATATTGGTTAGACCGTTTGGCTCTCACCAAGGCGGCCCGGGTTCGATCCCAGGCGGCCGCAAGTGAGATTTGTGGTGGACAACACGGCACCGGTGCGGGTTTTCTCAGGGACCTCCAGTTTCCCCCGCCATCTCATTCCACCGGTGCTCCATCTTCATCTCATGTATCATCAGTGTCATCGCCTGCGGTGCCGTATGTAGTAAAAGCGGGCGTTAAACACTACACATTTCATTTCCCGAAAAATATTTTTCCATTTCCGCGTTAGGCAGTTTTCCGGCTTAGAGTATAATTTTACATGAAAAATAGCTTGAATGACGAAATTTAATTTGCGTTTTTCCAGATTATCTGCATATAAGGGATCCATTTTAAGCAGCTTTTGCTGTACCAAGTCTCATACTGAATATAATATCTGCTGCTAAATTAAACAAACTAAGAATATCATAAAGATATCCAAAGCCTAGGAGATTTTACTTCTCTGTATCCCTTGTGTGGGCTTTAAAACATCTAATAATGTAATAATATGTGAGCTGAATTAAAATATAAGTTAAGATATGTAAAGAACATCGTAAAAACAATAAATTAAGTTAATATACAGTTTATTATTGTTATTCTTAAGGGTAGTAGCAGTAATAGTGGTGGTGGTGGTTACACTTCTTCATCATCCTTTAATGTTTCTGTAATATATAAGTATTAATTAACCATTTCTGCTACTTGACACAATTTAGTGATCCCTATGATACTATATGTACTTATATGATTCCAGTTCAGATGCTAATGATCTCTACTACCCTATGAAGCATTGCCCTCGTGGTTATGCTGTTATTCTCAATCATCAAAACTACAACAACTGCTGGGTCCCTGAAAGAGAAGGAACTAGTAACGATGTTAAAAGATTACAACTGACTCTAACTGAACTAGGATTTAACGTCGAAATAAAAGAAGACTCCACTTGGCGAGAAATACAAGAATATCTAGATGAAGGTAAATAAATTATTGTTATACACAGCAACATTTTAACCTTTACTCCTATTTTAGTACAAACTTGACCTTTGGATAGTGACAGTTTCGAAACAAAGCCAAAAATATATTTGAAAGTTGCAAGGGTAGAGGCAGACTGAAAAATTCAATGGCATAGCCGGGATTTGAACCACGGATGTTCTGGTCTCCGTCCAGCCTCTCTAATCATTGAGCTACTATGGCCAACGTGCCGACATGACATTAATTTCTCCAACGGACTCGTGTTTTTCCCGGTAAACCACTAGGAGTTCTCATAAACACATGAGACAACTACCTTAATGACTACTTACTATGCTGTAAGTACTTTAAGGCCCGGGCTTTATAGTTCGGACCACTATTAGGTACAACTGACTCGTGTTTTTCCCGGTAAACCACTAGGAGTTCTCATAAACACATGAGACAACTACCTTAATGACGACTTACTATGCTGTAAGTACTTTAAGGCCCGGGCTTTATAGTTCGGACCACTACTAGGTACAACTGACTCGTGTTTTTCCCGGTAAACCACCAGGAGTTCTCATAAACACATGAGACAACTACCTTAATGACGACTTACTATGTTGTAAGTACTTTAAGGCCCGGGCTTTATAGTTCGGACCACTACTAGGTACAACTGACTCGTGTTTTTCCCGGTAAACCACCAGGAGTTCTCATAAACACATGAGACAACTACCTTAATGACGACTTACTATGCTGTAAGTACTTTAAGGCCCGGGCTTTATAGTTCAGACCACTACTAGGTACAACTGACTCGTGTTTTTCCCGGTAAACCACCAGGAGTTCTCATAAACACATGAGACAACTACCTTAATGACGACTTACTATGCTGCAAGTACTTTAAGGCCCGGGCTTTATAGTTCGGACCACTATTAGGTACAACTGACTCGTGTTTTTCCCGGTAAACCACTAGGAGTTCTCATAAACATATGAGACAACTACCTTAATGGCGACTTACTATGCTGTAAGTACTTTAAGGCCCGGGCTTTATAGTTCGGACCACTATTAACTACAACTGACTCGTGTTTTTCCCGGTATACCACTAGGAGTTCTCATAAACACATGAGACAACTAACTTAATGACGACTTACTATGCTGTAAGTACTTTAAGGCCCGGGCTTTATAGTTCGGACCACTATTAGGTACAACTGACTCGTGTTATTCCCGGTAAACCACTAGGAGTTCTCATAAACACATGAGACAACTACCTTAATGGTGACTTACTATGCTGTAAGTACTTTAAGGCCCGGGCTTTATAGTTCGGACCACTATTAGGTACAACTGACTCGTGTTTCTCGCGGTAAACCACTAGGAGTTCTCATAAACACATGAGACAACTACCTAAATGGCGCCTTACTATGCTGTAAGTACTTTAAGGCCCGGGCTTTATAGTTCGGACCACTATTAGGTACAACTGACTCGTGTTTTTCCCGGTAAACCACTAGGAGTTCTCATAAACACATGAGACAACTACCTTAATGGCGACTTACTATGCTGTAAGTACTTTAAGGTCCGGGCTTTATAGTTCGGACTACTATTAGGTACAACTGACTCGTGTTTTTCCCGGTAAACCACTAGGAGTTCTCATAAACACATGAGACAGCTACCTTAATGACGACTTACTATGCTGTAAGTACTTTAAGGTCCGGGCTTTATAGTTCGGACTACTATTAGGTACAACTGACTCGTGTTTTTCCCGGTAAACCACTAGGAGTTCTCATAAACACATGAAACAACTACCTTAATGGCGACTTACTATGCTGTAAGTACTTTAAGGCCCGGGCTTTATAGTTCGGACCACTATTAGGTACAACTGACTCGTGTTTTTCCCGGTAAACCACTAGGAGTTCTCATAAACACATGAGACAGCTACCTTAATGACGACTTACTATGCTGTAAGTACTTTAAGGCCCGGGCTTTATAGTTCGGACCACTATTAGGTACAACTGACTCGTGTTTTTCCCGGTAAACCACTAGGAGTTCTCATAAACACATGAGACAACTACCTTAATGGCGACTTACTATGCTGTAAGTACTTTAAGGTCCGGGCTTTATAGTTCGGACCACTATTAGGTACAACTGACTCGTGTTTTTCCCGGAAAACCACTAGGAGTTCTCTTAAACACATGAGGCAACTACCTTAATGACGACTTAGTATGCTGTAAGTACTTTAAGGTCCGGGCTTTATAGTTCGGACTACTATTAGGTACAACTGACTCGTGTTTTTCCCGGTAAACCACTAGGAATTCTCATAAACACATGAGACAGCTACCTTAATGACGACTTACTATGCTGTAAGTACTTTAAGGCCCGGGCTTTATAGTTCGGACCACTATTAGGTACAACTGACTCGTGTTTTCCCGGTAAACCACTAGGAGTTCTCATAAACACATGAGACAGCTACCTTAATGACGACTTACAATGCTGTAAGTACTTTAAGGTCCGGGCTTTATAGTTCGGACTACTATTAGGTACAACTGACTCGTGTTTTTCCCGGTAAACCACTAGGAGTTTTCATAAACACATGAGACAGCTACCTTAATGACGACTTACTATGCTGTAAGTACTTTAAGGCCTGGGCTTTATAGTTCGGACCACTATTAGGTACAACTGACTCGTGTTTTTCCCGGTAAACCACTAGGAGTTCTCATAAACACATGAGACAACTACCTTAATGACGACTTACTATGCTGTAAGTACTTTAAGGCCCGGGCTTTATAGTTCGGACCACTATTAGGTACAACTGACTCGTGTTTTTCCCGGGAAACCACTAGGAGTTCTCATAAACACATGAGACAACTACCATAATGACGACTTACTATGGTGTAAGTACTTTAAGGCCCGGGCTTTACAGTTCGGACCGCTATTAGGTACAACTGACTCGTGTTTCTCCCGGTAAACCACTAGGAGTTCTCATAAACACATGAGACAACTACCTTAATGGCGACTTACTATGCTGTAAGTACTTTAAGGCCCGGGCTTTATAGTTCGGACCACTATTAGGTACAACTGACTCGTGTTTCTCCCGGTAAACCACTAGGAGTTCTCATAAACACATGAGACAACTACCTTAATGACGACTGACTATGCTGTAAGTACTTTAAGGCCCGGGCTTTACAGTTCGGACCGCTATTAGGTACAATTAATAGAAATTAACTGTTCTTTCACGCTAGCCGTATGAAGGAGGACGGAGACCAGATAATCTGTAGTTCAAATCTCGGCTAAGGCATTGCATTTTTTGAGTCTGGCTCTACCCTTTCATAGTGCATCCTACACACGGCTAGTGTCAAAGAACAATTAATTTCTATTTGAAAGTTTTTGACACAATTCTATGTAAGTTAGGAAAACATTCACAGCTACATCGCATTGAGTTGATATGACTATAGCGCAGGCAAAAGTTAAAGACATATGAACGCTGGCCAATGCTCAAACGGAGCGCTGTTGCCAAGCGTAGTACGTGCAACAGCAGATGTTCCGTGTACATAAGAGCAGTTTTACCCGCCAGCAAAGGTTTTGGCTATTCTTCCCGTAATTAAACGACAAATTAAATAACCGTAAAACATTAAAATGTTACCTTTACACACGTCACAGCGGTAGATCAGCAAGCAAGTTTTCCGTTCCAGTAGTTCGCTTTACAACTTTGAGTGTCTTTACCTGAGATTGAAATACACGAACGCTCCATTTTTCTAAACATGAAGCTGCTTCACCACAAATTCGTGACACGGTGTGTACACTACTTACACCACAAACTTCTACATTTAATTGTTGGGTTTATGAAAAATCTACAGTTACCCTATATTCTGGAAAGGAAAGCTTTCGTAAAAACTTGTTCACATTAAATATAACTTTTTTTCCCTGAGAATGAATCACTTCATGTTTGTTGATAGAAAAATCACTTCTCCCAACTTCGAGCGCATCTCGAATCACAAGCAATGGAAAAAAGAAATTTGTATAATGATACTAATTTAATGTAATATTAAAATTTCAGCACGAGCTCAGCACACGTCTTAAAGATGCCATTCACCTTAACAAAATGACACAGCTCTACTCTGTAAACGAACTGAAAATTTCCTCTGTTTCAAACTGCGTGACTTCTGTTTAGAAGAAATTGAATAATAATGGAAAGAATAATAAAATTGTGGTATAGGTGTTTGGCCAAAGAAGAAGGGGAAATTATGAAATTATGTATGAGACAGCAAAAAAGATTAGCGAACTCAAATAGTTTGTGGGCAGAGATAGGAGGAATTATGGAAAAAATAGGAATGGGAGATATATGAAGATTAGAGGAAAGGAATACAAGCGATGTGGGTAAATTAGTAAAATGCAGAATAGAAGATATAGAAAGACAGAAAGTATGGGGAAGTCTAGAAAATATTAAATGAGAAGGGTTAGCTTGGATGAGAACGGGAACAATATTTATAAGAGGGATAAGAGGTAGGGAAAAGGGAATTTGTGAATTGTGTGGGGGAAAAGAAAGCATACAACACTGTGCAACAGAATGCGAGGAGGTTGCAATATGGAGAAAAAAAGTTTGGGAAGAAAAATGGGAGAAAGTATAGAAGAGGATAGTAGCTATAAAAATGTTAACGGGCAGGGACGAAAATAAGGTAAGAAGTGTTGGTAAGTTCTTGCAGAAAGTAAAGGAAAAATGGACAATAAATGTAAAGAATATAAGAAAGGAAGATGGGAGGGGGGAGAAAAGAGACTAATTAAGTAACAAGGAGGTATGGAGGTTAAGAACTACCTGGCAGAGCAGAAGAGCAAGGTGTCATGTAAGCCAAGATAGCAACAAGGTAAAGACAAATAAATGTATCCTAAAGTTGTAGTAGGTGCATTATTTATTTATGCTTGAGATATTGTGAGGAAAGAATGGTGTTGTTTTTTGAGGCTTATCTGAGTTGAGTGGATGGATGGTGGGTAACCATAAACATGTGAAGATGAAACGTCATCGCTCGTGTTCTAATTATTGTAGAGACAGGAGTTTTATACGGCCATGAGCAGAAAATAAAATTCTTTCTTATTATAAGATTGGCATCTGTCATTTTCAAACATTTATCCGAGCGTAATTAATTAATATAATGTTCTCAGTTCAGGCGCGCGAAATGCGTGTACCACATTCGGCAGTACTGCTAGGCGGGGCAAGCTTAGGATTATCCGGAGTCTGCAGTACGGCCCACCTCCATATGCCTTTAACTTTTGCGAAGATTATATTATACTGGTCGCCAAACTAGAAAGTTTACGGTTACTAACCACGTGGAGGAATTGCTTATATAAATGGGAGGTGATGTGTACGTGATAACGGCTGCTACAGCAATGATTAGAAGGACTTAGAGTCGAGACGTTTCCATTATAACGTTAGAAGCTCAACCCTTTTTGCCGAACGTGTTTACAGCATGACGTGCGGGCGAGCGAGGTGCACTATCCGCCCAGCACAACAAGGCAGGGCAGAGGAATGTGTAACAATCATTTTTGATGTGCTTATGCTTACCTTCTGGATATGATAAGGAAGCGAGGTTCATGTAAATTACACAATATTGTCACATTACTCACCCATGCATAATACTTATCACTGCAGTTACTAAAACGAGCATTACATATGGCACCATCGGTGACTCATACACTCTCATACACTGATTTCGTAGTAAACAGATCCAGTACCAGAGCAGATAAACAGTTCAAGTCCCTCTCCCTCTTCATGCCCCGCTTGACTTCTTGTGCTGGGCAGACAATACTAAAACAGCATTAGATCTGGCAGCATCGGTGACTCATATGTATTCTCATACACTCATTTCGTAGTAAACAGATCCAGTACCAGAGCAGCTAAACAGTTGAAGTCCCTCTCCCTTTTCATGCCCCGCTTGACTTCTTGTGCTGGGCAGACAATACTAAAACAGCATTAGATCTGGCAGCATCGGTGACTTATATGTACTCTCATACACTGATTTCGTAGTAAACAGATCCAGTACCAGAGCAAATAAACAGTTCAAGTCCCTCTCCCTCTTCATGCCCCGCTTGACTTCTTGTGCTGGGCAGACAATACTAAAACAGCATTAGATCTGGCAGCATCGGTGACTCATATGTATTCTCATACACTCATTTCGTAGTAAACAGATCCAGTACCAGAGCAGCTAAACAGTTGAAGTCCCTCTCCCTTTTCATGCCCCGCTTGACTTCTTGTGCTGGGCAGACAATACTAAAACAGCATTAGATCTGGCAGCATCGGTGACTTATATGTACTCTCATACACTGATTTCGTATTAAACAGATCCAGTACCAGAGCAGCTAAACAGTTGAAGTCCCTCTCCCTCTTCATGCCCCGCTTGACTTCTTGTGCTGGGCAGACAATACTAAAACAGCATTAGATCTGGCAGCATCGGTGACTCATATGTACTCTCATACACTCATTGCGTAGTAAACAGATCCAGTACCAGAGCAGCTAAACAGTTGAAGTCCCTCTCCCTCTTCATGCCCCGCTTGACTTCTTGTGCTGGGCAGACAATACTAAAACAACATTAGATCTGGCAGCATCGGTGACTCATATGTACTCTCATACACTCATTTCGTAGTAAACAGATCCAGTACCAGAGCAGCTAAACAGTTGAAGTCCCTCTCCCTCTTCATGCCCCGCTTGACTTCTTGTGCTGGGCAGACAATACTAAAACGAACATTAGATCTGGCAGCATGGGCGACTCATGTGTACCCTCATACACTCATTTCGTAGTAAACAGATCCAGTACCAGGGCAGATAAACAGCCGAAGCCCATCTCCCTCTTCATGGCCTGCTTGCCTTCTTGTGCTGGGCAGACAATACTAAAACGAGCATTAGATCTGGCAGCATGGGCGACTCATGTGTACCCTCATACACTCATTTCGTAGTAAACAGATCCAGTACCAGAGCAGATAAACAGCCGAAGCCCCTCTCCCTCTTCATGGCCTGCTTGCCTTCTTGTGCTGGGCAGACAATACTAAAACGAGCATTAGATCTGGCAGCATGGGCGACTCATGTGTACCCTCATACACTCATTTCGTAGTAAACAGATCCAGTACCAGAGCAGATAAACAGCCGAAGCCCCTCTCCCTCTTCATGGCCTGCGTTCCTTCTTGTGCTGGAGAGGCAGTATAGCTGTGTAGGTCTTATGGTCTGATAACGCTGCAGTAAACACAATACGTCGTTGCTTGTTGCTGTTTTGCTAATGCTGCAACAAAAAAAATGTCGTCACGTTTTTTTTTATCTTTGAGGAAGAACTCATTTGACCATCGATAGGATATTTTTTCTTTCGTTGTACTTATACACACAAGACACAGTTGTTGTTGTGGTATTTTACGCCCTCCAACGTTAAGTCATATCGGACGATGAATGGAATAGGTGAAATGATGCTCAAATGAGCCCAGGGTCCATAGAACTTAGAGTTACCCGACATTCGTCTTTCAGGATAAGGGAACACCCCGGATAAAACCTTATGCAGGTAACTCACCCTGACCGAGATTCGAACTCGACACCTCCTGAACGTGACGCAGACATGCTACCACCACGCTACCGAGGCGGGCTCACAGGCACATACACAATACACCTAGGCCGCGACTCTCTACGCAACGGAACGCTAGAGACTAACCTTCACGTTTGTTGCTGTTCTTTCTACGACAGTTAGGGATTTGATATATTGGCAAGTTCCTTTGCATCTTATTTGTGGCAATTTGCCGTGCTATACACCTACCTAGGCGTGTTGCCTGCAGTGTTTGAATGAATATTTAATTATGTCTGAAGGTAGTGACAAATATAGCGCAGTTAAAGGAAAACCTGAACATACTAGGGAACCAAATAAAACTATATTTGGACTTTACTATTGTCTTCGTATATAATAATAATAATAGTAATAATAATAATAATAATAATAATAATAATAATAATAATAATAATAATAATAATAATAATAATAATAATAATAATAATAATAATAATAATAATAATAATAATAATAATAATAATAATAATAATAATAATAATAATAATAATAATAATAATAATAATAATAATAATAATAATAATAATAATAATAATAATAATAATAATAATAATAATAATAATAATAATAATAATAATAATAAGGGCGCCGGGGTAGCGCGGTGGTTTCGTTCGCGGCTCCCGTTCTAAGGGTCCCGAGTTCGATTCCCGGCTCTGGGGTTGGCGATTTTAAGTCGGCCCTATCCACGCCTTCACCTCTGTCTAGCACACGTGAAGTATCCCCTATGCCCAACGTGGTTCGGAGTCCACGGTAAAAACTGTAGGTCCTCTCACCTCACCGCCATCTTCACTATCACCCTATCATCGGAGGTAATGGACACCGCCCTCTGGGTGCCTCCACCTGAGAAATGGGTCCGGTCATCACTTGGTGGGGTGAGGTTACCCCGAAGGCCAAGGTTGCCATGTGGGGAGTGTTAGTAACTAACTAACTATAATAATAATAATAATAATAATAATAATAATAATAATAATAATAATAATAATAATAATAATAATAATAAATACCCTTTGCAGTCGCAAACAGTCACCTTACACATAATGATAACGCCCTTTCCACTTGGCGGCAGCAACAAACAGCAACGTCGCTGCTCTTTCCATCCGAAACGTCAATCACCTTCTACATTGGCTACCAATACTTACCCGTGTTATAATTATAATGACAATTGCCGGGTTTATAATGTACTTTTTGAAGATTTGATGACTTAGACCTCTTATTTTAGAAAGAGATTTGTGTATATTCGGACGGTTGCTGTATACTGATCTTCCTGATGGCCCCTTGCTAATGCCACCCAGACGTTATTTGCCAAGACGCTGGATGCACTCAAGTGTGGAGTAGCACTTCAGCTAAACAAATGAAGTTTGGAACTAGAGTTAGAAGCACTATGTGCATTCCTCCACTAGACCTCTTACGCGGAGCTACCATCACACATTCATATTAACCCAGGAGAAGACAGGTAGTGGTGTTGTGACGTTAGCTCTGTCAACTGTAACCGCCAAATATGCCCCCGCACGAAAGGCAGGTTAGCGTGTGACGTCACCACGCTGATTTCTGCTGCCCAAGAGAAAGGAAACAGTTTGATGTGTTGGGGTTCCGTCAGCGTAGGAAAGACAGGAAACGTATCGGGTATTAATAATATGTACAACTTACATCTTGAGTGTTGTAATATTAATGCTGACTGCTTTAATTACACAATTGTTCACAGTTTATAAACAATTACATTTTGGCTCTGTGCTGTGAGAAAATATATAAAACTTCAACTCGTAGTTTATGTGAAGGTCAGACATGTTATAAAGTAAATAAAATAAAACATAAAGTAATTTTCTCTGCAAATTAGAGGAGACCCATTCAGAACAAAATTACGTGGATATTTTCCGACACTTTCTGTTTCGGTTTTCTTTAACTAGTTTATCAGTGTCAGGACGTAATGTCTGGGAAATTTGTAATCGAAGGCTACATGTTACATTGTGATAGGACAGGACACTTCGGGGTTTGGACTTAGCTAATTTCATAACATATGTCGAGCCAAACATACAGAATGTCCGTGCGGCAAGTGAATAGAACCTCGGAAATCTGGTTTGGGGGACATTCTTATAGAAATCAGCCAAGTCTTTGTTGTGTGTATATTTGTCCTTCAATAAATCGTCACATTGTAAATTTAACAGTTCCATTAGGTACGTGGCAGCTACACTGGAGTGGGCTAAACCTGTCTGAACCCTCAGATTCTGTACTCACAGCGCCATTTATATAGGCAACTTGGTACTACATGGCTCTTGCCTGACGTCACACTCACATCAGGCCTAGCTCCCTCCTGAAATACGTCACAACTCTCGAAGCTGTCTTCCTCTTGCTTAATACTTCCTCAGTAATCCAATAAGAGGGAGCATACATTCATATATAGTTTTGTTGTTTTGATTTATTTTGGTTAATGTTTTCATTAAAAATCGTTACACAGATCAGGTTTTGGCTGTCCGAAATCAACTGCCACACCCGAAAAGCGCTTAACAAGAAAAGAGTGTTCTAAATTTTTCATGTTTGTATTGAAGTTAATTCAATTGCACAATTTAGACAGTACGAGATTCTGTATATCTCAATGTATCGCTCATGTTATTCAGCTTAAATTTACTCCAGCAATCTTAACTCAGGTCTTCATAGCGCTTAAACATGCACGACCAATCACAACAGTGAACAACACTAACACTTGCTTATGAGATGCAGAGGGACCTGCTTGTCATTTGTTAGGTGCTGCCATATGTTTGTAGTGGAAAATGAAGAACTGTCCGAAGCCAGCCTCTGCCCCATGCCATATGAGCTTCCCTTAGATGTGAAAGTGGAGCAGCCATACACGTCAGTGACAGAGGGGTGATGACAATGTTATCCCTCCAGTACGTGTTCTCAATCCCCGACTGTATACTTACCTATTACTTAGTGTAAAATAGAAAAGAATTATGACAGTACGAAGTACAGAAGTGTACTTTACGTGCATATTTCTTTTTCAGTGTCACAAAGACAGCAACTGTACAAACACGATTGTTTTATGTTGTTTGTACTTACACATGGTGGAGAAAGGAATATATTGTGTGCACGGGATACGATCTATGAAGCACATGATCTGGTACATCCGTTTTTGGCTGGCAGATGCAGAGCACTGATCAACAAGCCCAAACTATTTTTTATTCAGGTAAGAAAATACATTGATGAACTTTATAGATGTTTCAAGGTCTTAAATATATAAAAGTCCTGATATTTATGCAGTTATCTATTATAATGGAACTACTGCCAGATATTTAAACTTCGAGGTTAATAGTTAAATAGTTGCTGCACACACAACAAATAGATATACAGTGCGATCCATATAGACCTGAACCATTTCAATAGCCCAACATTTCCTTTTGAAAGCTCATAGAATGTACAAATTTGTTTTAATGATCTCAGTGGCTTTGGGAGAATTGACAACACTGACAATTGTTGACAGTGGACAGTCTTAAATGTGCCATTTTCTTTGATAAGACTGTAGGCGCTGAAGCTTTTATGGGTATCTTCAAGACATTTGTGGTACAGCTGGCTGATATCGAATTGAGAGAAGGTTATTTCAAGCAAGATGGAGCAACGTGCCATACATCTAATGGCACCATGGAACTTGTAACCAGTTTCTTTGATAATCGAATAATCTCGAAAGGTCTGTGGCCCCCAGATCCCCTGATCTAACCCCACCGGATTTTTTCTTGTGTGTGTGGGGGGGGGGGTATATAAAATACAGTGTACAAGAATAGGCGAAGTACAATTGAGGTTCTCAAGGAATCCATTCGAACCGAAATAAGTAACATTGGCGAGGATACTCTCCGTAAAACTTCAGAGAATATGGTGATACGAGAACAAACATGTATAGATGCTGGTTAGGTTAACTACATCCCCTCAATTTTCTGTACCTCAGTTTCACTTCCATTATCATTTCACATCATTTCTTATCTGGTGGTCTCTTTCAGTGTAGCAGTATCAGCGGCTGTCTCGACAGGATGATATGCTCCTCGTAAACGCCTTCGTCCTCCATTAGGACAGTCTCCGGACTAGTGGGCATTTTGAGTAACACGATAGGGGTTATGCCGGTTGTGCAAGCCTACCGGTTGTTTTCCAAGCTCTGCCATGTAGGTCTCCGGTCTCCGAGGCTACCTAGTGGGTCGCGGCGGGAGTGATGCTGGTTTTACCAGATTACTAGGCATTTCTGAGCTCCGGCATGGCGGCCTCCGGTCTCCGAGCCTGCTAGGTGGACGGTAGGTGGGATACCTGCTGTACTGGATAGCCAGTGAACTTCAAACTGATAAGCGGTAGGAACCTTGCCCTCTGCACTGTCATGACTCCTTGTGATCGGCTGCCCTTTGTCTCATCTCGCCTCATTCTTCCTCTATTTGGTGCCCCACTTCTGGTATAGGTAAAAAGATCAGTCTGATCGACGTGCCGAATCACGGGCCTATCCTACTCCACAAACATTTGATATCGAACTCATGCCTTTTCTAACCAAGATACAGTTTCATAACGAGCGCGGCCGGCGTGCGCAAAGAGACAGATAGTGCAGCGCGGAGATAAAAGCTTGCCGAAACAGATATAGAAAGAGACAGATAGCTGACTGGAAGGTTCACTTTCTTGATTGTTACAGAACATGCCATTAATTTCTAGAATAATGAGTGGAGATGTGAAAAGAAGTCGCGGATCGTTGTCACGGGACAGTCGTAATTGGAATCGATTATAGTGTACATGCAGCTGTGATCTGAAAGAGAACTGTTTTGTTTATTTATCAGTGCAGAAGTGACGAGAGATTGTGTTGGTTTATGTTACGTCAGCTTGCTGAAAAGGGGTGTACAAACAGTGTCTTTCTACGGAAATAAAGAGCATTATGAATTTCCGTAAACTCAACTTTTAATTTTTTGAACCCACAAACTCACATTATTTATCAAAATTTGTCATGCCTTAAAGCAATGTTCATAAATACTAAATATGCCATAAGAGTCTAAGACATGATATTTCTTAATAAAGCTTCAGTAGGGAGTAAGTATCTTAATCCTGTTTCATGAACACAAGCACAGACATGTTTTTGTCAGTGGCAGCTGATCAGAGGAGGCAGGAGAGGCGCGTCTTCTCACTTTTTGTGGCAGCAACAGCTCTTGATTTTATAATAAACCTTTATTAAATTATATCAACTGGCGCGAAGTAAGCGACGATACCGATCGTGTAAATTAAAGGGCCATCATTATGATTACATCATTATGTAAACAAATGCAATGCACTTTATAGGAGGACTGTTCAATAACGAATGATCACATTTTTATTGACAACGTACCTTTACTCATCCTCATGATTTTGATGGTCCTTCTCAAAATAGTCTCCCCTGAATGCGATGCACTTGTGCCAGCGTTTCCTCCAGTATTCAAAGACATGCTGGAAGCCATTTTTGGACAGATTCTTCAAAATCACCTCTGCAGCCTTTACCACTGCTTCTGATGTTAGGGAATAGAAAAAAGTCACATGGGGCCAAATCCGGACTATAGGGAGGGTGAGGGATGCACTTTACGTTGATTTTTGCAAGATATTCAGCAACAACATTGGCAATATGCGGCCGCGCATTATCGTGGTGCAGCATCCAGCCTACTTCACGGAAATGTGGTCTTTTGCGCCTGATATGGACTTGCAATGTTTTCAGGACATCCCTGTAGTATTGTCCAGTTACTGATGTGTGTGCAGGTACAACACGCTGATAAACCATTCCATGAATATCAAAGAATGAGATGACCATAACTTTCCCAGCAGAAGCAGCCACTTTTGCTGTTTTGGGGGTTGGTGATGAAGGCGATTTCCACACTGAGCTTTGCTGTTTGCTCTCACGATCAAAATGATGTAGCCAAGTTTCATCAGCAGTGATTACGTTTGAAAGAAACCCGGATCTTCCTCTAACATCAACTTTAACTGCATGCAGACCTGCATACGAATGTCCTATTGTTCGGGATTCAACAGTCTTGGAACCCATCGCGCACAAACACGTCTCATGTGTAATGTTTCTGTCACCAACGTGTGGGTGGCACGCAATGAAATGTTTAGTATTTCAGAAAGTGATCTTAAGGTAATTCGTCGATCCTCTCTCACAATGGCAGCAGCAGTATTGATGTTTTCTTCCGTAAGGTTAATAACTGGAGCACCGGGTCCACCTTCCTTTAAACTGATTGTCTCCCCTCTTTAAACATTTTAAACCACCTTGGAGCTGTACTGTAGGGAAGAACAGACTCTCCATAGGCCTCCTGTAGCATTGTATAGGCCTCAACTGACGATTTTTTGAGACGAAATCAGAATTTCAAAGCTGCATATTGTTCCTCGTGTGTTACCTCCATTGCAGTGGTAGGCGATACTGGACATGTCTGAACTTACCTGGTTCCCACAGGCGGGAACCAGGAGTACCAACACTGAAACTACTACGGCGTGTTTGTTTCACATTAAGCTAACAGAATATAATAAGTTTGAATTTTAGTGCGAAAAATTATTACCGTAAAAATTATGATCATTCTTTATTGAACAGCCGTCGTATAAACTGTGATGTTTACTTTTAAAAATGCAGTTTTGGAAGTTCTAATTGTCTTTAGCAGCAAAAGAGGAATAATTAGCACAGCAGAACAGCAATTTCAAACACAAAATAAAATAAACATGTTAATTCTATGGAACTGCTTTTGTCAGCTTAAGGTTAACTTAGGTCAGTAATGTGGTGAGAGAGTGGTTTCTCAAACAATGCCAATAGGAACCTTAACTCATATTCTGTAATGTCAGTAACCGTAAAATATACTGAAATAACCCAGAGGCCAGGGAAAAGATGCTTTTGATTTCAATTAGAATCCAAAGGAAATTGTGAGGTTGTGGAGGAAATCCATCTCTGTAACTTTTGGATTTCAAAATTAAATGACAGCGAATAAGATTTTCTGTCATAAAATGTATGTCAAGCAGTATCTGGTTACCTCAGGGTAAATCTCAAAATAAATACATTATTGTGAAATGGAATATTAGAGTTACAATAAGACAAATTTATCTTTCTACTCTGCTAGAGCTAGCGCAGAGAAAGCTGGCGAACGTACTTCATGCCAAAACACAATTTTGGTACAGTACGTACCGTTACGCCTGTAGCAGGGTGAAATGTCCGTTTTAAAGGCCTCTGTATCCAACAATGCCTCAAGGTGTGATTAGGTATATTATTGAGTAGATCTGTCGTTCTCTGTTTTGGGGTTTGATCAGTGACGTTTTATTTATTGGGTTAGAATATGTTACTTAGCTCATCCCTTCTATAACATCTATATTGGAGAGTGCTGAACCACGTGACCTTCAATCAGAGCGAGACCACCCGAATTTGTCCGTGTAGTACCGAAGTTTAGTGCAGCTCTGGCTGGTAAGCTTTCGGTTCATTAGCTCTATGCTGCAAGGTATTTCGCAGTCGAGAAAAGCCTCTGCAGGAATCCCAGCCAGTTATAACGCAGTGCCAGTGTTATATTTAGCATAATCATGACTATGATATTGTGACAAGTTTCGAGATTGTTTCAGCCCCGGATATGGCACCTCCGAAGAGGAGGGGTGAAGTGAAAGGGTGCCAGAGGGTTGCCAGACATGCGGAGATACGGATAGAGGGCAGGCTAGTACCACCGGCTCCCCTTCCCCTAGAGGCTTATACAGGCTGTCCCACGTAACTCTGCAACCTCAAACATCTCCAAAATGAAACAAAACATGAAACCTCCAATTGGCCAGAAATGTACCTATGCCAGAGGCTCACACAATGAGAAAGTATGCAAAATCAATAAATATAAACAAATAACACTTCCAACATTAAGTTGCGTTTTGTAAGACAGGTCTACACTGAAAATTCCAAATTCTATAATAATAAACCTATCATTATGAAAATTTAACCACACAACTAGAGTATCATTTTAAACGTGCATGCGAAGTTTTATGTTGCTGCGCCAAATAGTTCATTAATTATTAATTTTTTTCTGAAAATATTGTAAAAATTAAAAATGTTCTACGCGTCAAAAAATTTTAGCTTTCAAGTAGATTCTTTGTTTTTGGCTAGTACAGAGCAATTTTAAGAGACCCACATTCTTACTTTTTGGAATTCTCTTGTAGCATTTATTCTAAAGCATTTTCCACGCGTTAGCTCTCAAAGTTTTCAAAATATAACTTATTTTACTACTTAACACCATATAATTTTCAAAACATGAGCATTAACAAAAGGGAGAATGTCAAGTTTCTTATCTACATATTATGGATCTATCCTGTAAGTTTCACTATGTTAAATGAAAAACTTTGACGCGTGAGGCATTTTATATACTGAAAAGTGTTAGAAAAAAGTCTCTCAGAAAATGAATTTTAAAGTCATGATTGTTACTTTTAACGATCGTTAAAGGTCTTTTTACATTGTTACGTGATGACCTAAAATGGTGCAAATGATAGAAATAGCATGCCGTCTATTACCACAAACCCTAAGCTACCAAAAATGCCAAAAAAAGAAAATTCCATGATTTTCAACATTTTCAGCGAATATTCAGTGTAGCCTTGCCCTAAACGGAACATGTATGTTTATTCTAGCAAAATGACAACTAGAGCTACAATTAGTGATAACACACTTGGTTCCACTTTTCTAATCACATTTACTAGTGACGTATAGCCCTCAGAAACTTCACTGTTGTGCATTACATCCAGCATGGAAAATGCACCCACAAATCACCAGCAGTGTCTTGTCTGATGAAACCATATTCGCAGTGCCCTCCACTTGCATCATTACACTTTTGGAATCTGGTAACAAGAGTGTTGCACGGATTGCAGTGTTTCTACAGATATTGCTGCACACGTCGCAGTAATACTATGTTGCTGTCATTGGCAGTTCTTGATACACTACCTTTCACTGTGATCCAGAAAAAGAAGTCCAATGGCGTTAAGTCTGGGGACTGAGCTGGTCATCGCACATGACATCCCCGTCCTATCCATCTATTTGAAAACCTCGCATCCACAACGTCTCTGGAAACTTGTGCATAATGTGCAGGACATCCATCATGCTGGAATCACATTGATAGACATGTTTCCGATCCAACATCCTCCAAGGAGGGGTAGAGGGTGTTGCAGAAATGATGCATATTTCAGAACTGTGAAACCAAGAGCGTTATCACCAATTGTAGTTCTAGTTTTCATTTGTCAGAATAAACTTACATGTTCAGTTTTAAAAAAACGCAACTTGGTGTCGGAAGTGTTATATTCATTGTGCATACCTTCTCATTGTGTGAGTCCCTGACACATGTACATTCCTGGCCAATTGGAATTTTCATATTTTGTTTCATTTCGGAGATATTTGAGGTCACAGAGTTAGGTGGGACACTGTATATTCTCTGAGATCCCCGAAATGCGGAAACCTCCCCCATTATGGAGAACGAGCATTTACAGAAAATTTAGTAACCTAGAATCTGAAAGAGCAAACCAGGGTGAAGCTTGAATTGAAATTAACAATGAAGTGAAATGAAGAGATGGAAAATCAGGGGATGAAATAGCCTTAGAAGGATTGATCTAGTAACACAGGGAAGGTTCCGAAAAAGCGCATGAATCAGGGATATCGGCCACGGGAATCGAATTGCAGACCTCCCGAAAGTTGCCACTGAGGCCACTGACGCCGCCCCACTGAACCATCCTGTTCGTTAAGGACAAGCTGGACTGTCACTCCACTGTTTAGTATTACTTATTTCATTTATTTGCTTAAGTAAATGATTCGCCGCATTCCAGGTCTGTAATGGACGTACTGACAGCAGCAGGTGTTCGATAAGTAGCTTTTATCCAAAGTTTTCAGTCTATAGTCTATAATAGTTTTCAACTGTTAGATCTGAGAGTTAATGTTCTATGTTTTTCTTAGGCCTGCAAGGGAAATAAGGTACATGACATACCATCTTGGATGAAGGATGCCCAAGTGTTCACACAGCCACAGACAGCAAACTACAATCTTCCACTTGGACCAGATGTTCTCATTTCCTACGCCACCATTGAAGGTAATTCTTCGCTTTTGTAATTTTATTTTAAATTCAAAATTTCCCCCTTAAGCTTTAAATTTATTTTTGAAGTACGTTATAAACACATGCAAACAGTTATTTACGAAATGGTTTATTGCTTTACTACAAAATAACATAACATGATATTCTATAAAAGTGAATACTCAACACTGAGCGAAGTAGCACAGCAGTAACGTGTGCGACTCGCATTTGGTATTTACAAGGTTCGAACCCCCGGGACGAATAACCTCAGCTAAGGTTTGTTCCAGGATTTCCTCGACTCCTGTGTGAATGCCAGGTTAGATAACACTGTCCTGCGACACTTTCACCGTTTTGATGAGAATAAGCTTCTTCTATGCAAGCAAACACGCTGGTTTTAAAAATGATAACAGTTTTCGCGTAACATGTACAGTTTTTATAAAATTCGACACCTTTTACATATTGGGTAATATATACGAGGGCTGTTCAATAAAGAATGATCACATTTTTTTTTTTGAAAATGTACATTTACTCATTCTCATAATTTTGATGGTTCTTCTCAAAATAGTCTCCCCTGAATGTGATGCACTTGTCCCAGCGTTTCTGCCAGTCTTCAAAGACATGCTGGAAACCATTTTTGAGAGATCCTTCAAAATCGCCTCCGCAACCTTCACCACTGCTTCTGCTGATGGATAATGCCTCCCACGAAGGCGTTTCTTCAAGTTAGGGTATAGAACAAAGTCACATGGTTCTAAATCCGGACTATAGGGAGGGTGAGGAATGCACTTCATGTTGATTCTTGCAAGATATTCAGCAACAACTTTGGCAATATGCGGTCCAGTATTATCGTGGTGCAGCATCCAGCCTGCTTCTCGGAAATGTGGTCTTGTGCGCCTGGTATGGACCTGCAATGTTTTCAGGACATACATGTAGTATTGTCCAGTTACTGATGTGTGTGCAGATACAACATGCTGATATACCATTCCATGAATATCAAAGAATGAGGTGGCCATAACTTTCCCAGCAGAAGCAACCACTTTTGCTTTTTTGGGGGGTTGGTGATGAAGCAGATTTCCACACTGAGCTTTGCTGTTTGCTCTCACGATCAAAATAACGTAGCCAAGTTTCATCAGCAGTGATTACGGTTGAAAGAATCTCCGGATCTTCCTCTAACATAAACTTTAACTGCATGCACTCCTGCATGTGAATGTCCTTTTGTTCGGGAATCAACAGTCTTGGAAGCCGTCGCACACAAACACGTCTCATGTGTAATGTTTCTGTCACCAACGTGTGGGTGGCACCCAATGAAATGTTCAGTATTTCAGAAAGTGATCTTAAGGTAATTCGTCGATCCTCTCTCACAATGGCAGCAGCAGTGTTGATGTTTTCTTCCGTAACATCAGTAACTGAAGCACCGGATCCACCTTCCTTTGAAATTGATTGTCTCCCCTCTTTAAACATTTTAAAGCATCTTCGAGCTGTGCTGTAGGGAAGAACAGACTCTCCATAGACCTCCTGTAACATTCTATAGACCTCAACTGAAGATTTGTTGAGACGAAAGCAGAATTTCAAAGCCGCATATTGTTCCTCGTGTGTTACCTCCATTGCAGTGGTAGGCGATACTAAACATGTCTCAACTTGCCTGGTTCTCACAGGCGGGAACCAGGAGTACCAACAATGAAACTACTACGGCGTGTTTATTTCACATTAAGCTAACAGAATATAATAAGATTGAATTTTAGTGCGAAAAATTATGAACGTAATAGAATTATGATAATGCTTTATTGGACAGCCCTTGTATAACTGTAGTATCTTAAAAATCTATTTTGTGATTTATTGATTACCAGGCATGAGGCTGGATGTTGATTATTGCTCGACATGCTTTGACTCACATACGAACTATGAACTATGCTAATGATTGATAGAATAGAAGTATTTTAACAGACTTTTATTTTCGGTAAAACTTTAATGAAATACTTGCTTTGCTCTTCTTCTTTCCAGGATATTCAGCTCTGCGTGATCCTCTTTGGGGAACTCCATATATTCTCTGTTTATGTGATGAACTGGAAAGAAGTGCCAAGGAAAAGAATTTGATTGAAATACTGACGACTGTACATCATCGACTATCAACATCAATTTTTCAACTAAGTGAGGAAAACCGCCACATACTTGTACAAGCAAGTTTTATGTGCTCTTTAAGCCGTTTCATTATATTTCATGATAGACAGTCTTCGTCTAAAACAGCACCACTACCAACTTGTCAAATAGATACGCATTAATAATTTAGTGTAAGATCTATTGCTAATAAAGAATATTTATTACGAACTCTATCAATATTTATAGTCTTTAATATGTAAGTGTAAATTTGAGGATATGCAGTCCTGTTTCATTAAGACATTTGCATGAGTATCAATTGAACCCTTATACTTCCAGCTACTCAGTTATACATTAATTTGGTAATTAAAACCATTCACTATATGGCTTTTTGTAACCAAAGCTATTACACAGTTGAGAACCGGTAATCCATTGGTTTTTACACTGGTAATGGTACAACATGCTGTCGCGAGACATCAGTTACGACTAGCCAAGGCCAGATGGCAGTAAGGTAAGGGGATGAATAGCCTTAAAGCCACGCGTCTACGGTGACATGGTAGGGTAGAGAGAGGGGAAGACATCTTCGTTTCCCCCTCCTCCTGCCGCCTGAAAGAACGCGAAGTCTCTCGTACAACTACTCCTCCATTGTGAAGAATTCTCGAGAACCACTGGCTCGCGTATAAATAGGAGCGCGTGTGAGCAGCTTTAGAGAGTCAGAGTTTACGTCAAGATGCTGAGTAGTAAGTGCAGTGTGGACCTGCGAACTGGTGGAGTGTAATTGTGTGTGGTACGTAATTCTGCTGTGATCTGCAAGTGTACCAAGTGTAATTGGGCGGAAATAAAGAACGTTTTGAACTTGTGCAACTTGGACGTTTAATTCTTTGAACCCACAAAGTCACAATATCCAAAGCTTGAGTATTATGACTTTGTGGGTTCGTAAAATTAAAAGTCCATTTTGCAGAAATCCAAAACTGCCCTTTATTTCCGTAGAAAGACACCCGTACAGCTCTGATAACAGCAGAATGACGTACCACACACTTGTGTAATCTTCAAGTTCGTCTGACACACGTCCAACCTGCACAAATGCAACTCACTGACTGCTTCTCTGCTCTCACGTCCGCACCCTCCGAAATCTTATGTATACACGAGCAGCTGTTCTCGAGGTTTCTCGAAACCTGACGAAGCCATACAAAAGTTATCGAGCTTACGTGATGGCAGGTGAAGGAGAGAGAATTATCCAGACGTCATTCCGTCTCCCCCTCACCGCCACTCCTTTGCCAAGCGCCAACCAGTCCTCCATGTGTGGGCGTGGCTTGGGCGCTATCCGTCTCTTTCACTCCGCGCTTCCCTCTCTCGGGTTACGAACGCCGAAATGACGAATATGGATTTGATGGATGGAAGAGCTGAAGGGGGTTCAACGAACGCACGATTATTTTAGTTTCATGCAAAATATAAATGGTAAAAATAATTACATCAATAATAATTTATTTGTTTAACTTCATAGCATTTTTTATCTTAATTGTACAGTACTTTCAACATTTACTGTAAATATCGACAGCTTCCTTTTCAGTTACAAATACTTTATTTAGTATTATCAAACACTTGAAATAAAATGCTTGCCTCATTGTATAAGCCTTTTAGTTTTGGTTAATTTATCTACAATTCTTTGATGTTGCCTTCTGTTCTGTGTATCATTTAATGCTTCCATCCTCTCACTAACATTATCTTCCCTCTCAAAGGTATAAGTTGCTTATGTCCACCAGCTTATTTGCCATCATGGACTGCTATAACCGAATTTTGGAACACGTTAAATACTCATAAGCAATAGCTTCTGTATTACGGTTTCATAAGCCAAATAAATTCTTAATAGTAGTAAGCTACTGCGGAGTGTATCGGTATGTTTACAAACAGCTACAGCACGCGGCATGGCGTGTGACTTATACCTTCGAACTCCGATAGCGTGAGGCACGCGGCGTTGTTCCTTTCACTGCCTAATCCACACTCATTCTGGAACATTTTTATGCGGCTCTATTGGCAGTAAAACATCTATATGTGTCATATAGAAGCTGCGCAAATACTTCTATATGCTCGTTCGGTGTCGTTTTGAAACATCCTTTATACCACTACCTATTTATTAATGTAAAATGCGTAATATGTGAATTTCAGTTCATAAATATAATTGGAATCAATTTGTTGAACACAGCCACTACTCATGACTTTAAACAGCACTGCACTATTCTGATGTGAAGAACAAGCCATTGAATATTTTACTGACTCTAAATAGGAATTCCTTTTTGCAAATTGACAATGCTAATTATCCTTCATTGGTTGGAGTAGAGTTAGTTGCTAACCCACTTCCATCCAGTAGCAATAAATTCATACATCTGTTAGTTAATTAGAGACATCAGAATAACTCCCCCATGTGGAGTAAACTACATAAGAGGAGCCAGTTACTCCTTAAAATGTGAAAAATGTTTTCTTTAAAGTTTTTTTTATCTCACCCGTGACCTGTGAAGAACAATAATGCTTGCTGTAAGACTTGAAGCTTTCACGACGAGGATTATTAATCATGGCTACGTCACTGCCGTGCGTTTAACTGGAACTTCCCTGTTGCGTTCTGCAAATGTTTTAACGCAGGAAGGGATATCTGTTTTCGTGAAACACGGGGCATTTGGGACACCTGGAATATAAATTAGAGTGTTATGATTTTGTTGGCCTTTAACGTTTATACTCCTATCTTAATACTTGATATCAGTTCATTTGTAATCATTTAATGTTCAGTTCATACCAGCCTAGTGACTTTTCTTTCGGTTACAAGTGTCTTGGTGTGTCAAGTTGCTAACGTTGGCGAGAGTTAAGCCTGTTTATACCACAAAATCAATTTTATGGCTATATGGGGATATAGTATAACCTTTTTAGGTCGGAAATTTAGCACTAGCGCTGAAAAGCAGTTAAAATATAGTGCGTGTATTATACTTAAAATGAAGATTAGTTATGCATAAAGCTGTAGCAGATATATTGGCGAGCAAAGAGTTCTACGTTGGGGCGACAGTTTGATGCAAATGTAAATAATGGGTGTCGCACAGTTCCACTTTCCGCTACAGTTTGATACAATAATGTTTAGCTCAGGGTAAAGCAATGAGGTTTCTCACAGGGTATGCGTGAGTATGTATGAGAAGGATAGTGCTAATGACACTGGAATGCCCGTTTCAAGCTGGTTTAATGACTGCTTCTTTTTCTCAGAACATCGAACTTGAAGTTGCCGACCAAGGGTTACCAATATATCACTGTTCAGAGAGACTGAAGGTGGAATGCTTATTACTCTATAAACGTAATTCGTTCTCCACGTACATATGAACCGACAAATATCTTCTCTCATCACTTCTGGTCTGCCCTCGACCAAGACAGAAGAAAAAGACTGCCCTAATCGGGTTCACGCCTCGGACTGAATGAACACAGCTGCGCGTGGGTGACTTTTACTTTAAGGAAGCCCTCTTTTCACAAAAATATTCCCTTTGTAACTATTTTGTCAAGCCATTATTAAGGGTACGAAGAATTCCTATTCAAACAGTCAAGTGCTACCCTTTAGAACTCTGCTAAGGACACTGTTTCTTACATTTCTTTTGTCAAAACAACTATTCACCCCAACTGCTATTTGACTCAACGGCACCTGCACGCGTTGTAACAAAGAACCAACATTCCTTTCAAATCCATCACGATTCTTTACTTATTTCAATCCTTTTCGGTATCAAAGCTATTACAAATATACATTCAGAAATTAAAATATGTAGCGTCACTGTACAGTGCCAAGTTGAATGAACTAGAGGTCATCGTATAGTAATAGTTAAGAATGCATTAAAGTTTTCAAATAAAGAATGAACGAATAAATGGGGAAGCAATTGTTCGGATAATCAAGTTGATGAAGAAATAGTGAACGTTTTCAAGAAGGTGATTCCTGAATAATTTACACGTTTTTAGAAATAGCATTCTTTGGCACTATAAGAAAACAAGGAGAAGCCACCACCTACAGTTGAGGGTACAACAATTTTTCTTGAAAAAGCATAACATGAGAGTAAACTACGTGCATTAGGTCTATAAATATGTTCGGTACTGTCAAGGAAATGCATCAGTAAGAAAAATTTTAAACAAAATTGGAAGGAACGAGATAATGTAGTCTAAGAAATAGGATTCGTAAGCATTGGTTTTTGAAATACAAAAGGATCCATGCTCCAGTTATCTGTTACTTCTTACTTTTCAAGGCTTTTCTGTACTGTGTGGACAGATAAAGTCGAAGACATGTGTACATAAGTTGGTTTAGAACCTAATTGTCTTATTTAGAAACTATGTACTGATTGAGATAAATATTAAAAGAATCCATATATTTAGAGAGGGCCCAATACCGTAGTGCTCTCAAACGAAGGTAATGGCTACCGCGAATGGGTATTGTCACGAACCCATTGTTGCGACGATGCGCGGCCTGCGCGCACAAAGAGACAGTGTAGCGCGGACATAAAAGCTTGCCGAAACAAAGATAGATAACTGAAAGGTTCGTCTTTCTAGTGCAGTCTTGATGGATAGAGAACATTCCACAAACGCCTGGAACCATGAATGGACGTATAAAAGTAAGCCGCGGTTAGTTGAGTAGAGAGTCGTAATTGGACTCATGCAGCTGTGATTTGAAACTGAACTCTTTTTTTACGTGTGCAGACGTGACGAGAGATTGTGTTGGTTTATGTTACGTCATCTTGCTGCCAAGGGTGTACAAACAGTGTGTTTCTACGGAAATAAAGAGCATTTGTATTTATGCAACTTGAACTTTTAATTTTACAAACCCACAAAGTCACAGTACTAAGGAAAATGTAGCTTTTGAGAGAAAAATGATAGGTATAGCTTGTCTAATCTTTTCTGATGCAGGTGCATGAGATAAACTACCATTATCTGTCACAGATTACCGATGTTCCATTCAATACTGATTGTAGATTACGTCATAACAAATACTTCAGTCATATCTTTACAGGTTTATCTGAAATACATTTGTTAGAGTGAACTGCAGTGACTATGGCTGATTTTGAAGAAGAATTCCCAGGTGTCCTGAAGATGAACTGTCCTGATGAAAAGGAACCTTGTTTTTGGCAAAATTTGGATGTTTAGACTCAGTAGCATCCCTCTGTTGGTCCATACTGTATGAGTACCGTACATCGAGAATAAAAAAAAGAAAAAAAAAATACACCACTATGACTTTTCTGGTAGAAGAACCGCTTTAAATCTCCTAGTGCAGTTTTTCGCCTTTGGTACGTAATATTTGATCTGCTTGAATGTAACGATGGACCCATTTTTAATCTATATTTATGAAACGTTGGAGGATCCCTTTTGAACTACATTTACACAAGTTCAAACCATCTTGAGATATGTTATTGGTCCACTGTTAATAAACGAGGCATACCAATAGAACCGAAAGCTTTCCTGTACCCAGCATTTCGTGGTGAACATCCTACCAGATAAAATAAGACATGAAGCTTTTCTGGCGAAGAATATGTTCGAGATCCTCTCGGGCAACAAGCCAGGTGAAAAGACGATTAGAAACTGACGTTTAGGAGGCGTATCTCTCCCATTATCAGGATATTTTAATACAGGTTATAACCACAAAGCCTTACTGGATATAACACAAATATCACCAAAGACAAAACACTACCAACACTCGCATTACTCAACAAAAGACTGTTTTCAGTAAATTAAATGCCAAGTCAGGAGATGGCGTGAGTATAGAAAATTAGTTGGATCAAAGAAACGTAACTACTTACCTTGATGATCAAGCTGTATTGATCTGTGCGTATTAAGTCGACGGATTTCCATTTTAAGGCCGGTTTCCAAGAGGAGCTGAACTGAAATACAGCATCACGATTAAGCGTCCTCCTCTCGGAGGAAATGGACAAAGCCTTCTTAACTCTCCGCTCCCAGTAACTGTTGTAGTAGCCGTTCAGTTCAGCTCCTATGAGAAACCGGCCTTAAAAATAGAAATTCATCGACTTAAGGATACCTATGACCTAAAATTGGAAATCCTGAACTGAAAACAGCAGCCTTTTAAGATTCATACCACAGATTAAACTTATTGCAAATATGACAGAGTCCAAATTTTGTAAATTTCACTTTGGTAGTTCGGAAAATATTGTCAAATTTATTTATTTTTGGTTACGTCACCGAAAATGTCCCTTGCGACAAAATAATTTAAATTTTAGTCTAATATTTTAACAAAAGGTTCCCAATATATCCATATTTTGAATTTGCGCTAGGCTTCTCTGTGTCTCAATAACTTTAGGCTTCAGAAATTTTTAAAGCTAAGAATGTGGCATTTTGCCACAAAACTTCAAAATTTTGAATTTTGAAGTGCATAAAGTGTTCTTAAATTCAGCATACAATAAACCCCATGGCAATTTCTATTCACTGCGTCTCTATGAGCGTGTGTAGCAAGTTTCATTAGTCTAACACTAAAACTGCGACGCAAGGAGCAATTTAAAGGATGAAAAATGCTGAAATTTTCAGAAGCGAGAAAACAAGGATAAAGAATTATAATTCATATCTAACACTAGCATTCACGTAACTTTCAAACTACATTAGATCATTTAAAACTAGCTTGCGGCGGCTATTTAAGCATTCTTTGGATTCAGGAATGCTTACACTCTTTTATAGACTAACAAGAGCAAAAAGTGATTTTTTGAAAATGTTAATGAAGTTTTAGTCATACATATACTTAAGAAGCACAGATCAATACAGCTTGATAATCAAGTTAAGTAGTTACGTTTCTTTGACACAATTAATTTTCTATACTCACGCCATCTCCTGACCTGACATTTAATTTACTGAAACAGTCTTTTGTTCAGTAATGCGAATTTTGATAGTGTTTTGTCTTTGTGATATGTGTGTTTTATCCAGTGATTTATTTGTGGTTATAACATTTTATAAATATCCTGATGGTGCGAGAGATGCACACTTCCGAAACGACAATTTCTAATCGTCTTTTCACCTGGCTTGCTTCCCGAGAAGACCTAGAACATACACTACCAGATGTTTGCAATGTCAGTCAGCTGGCGATCACTGAATACATTTGGCGAATTTGTGTCACGGTGTTCTCGGTCATGACGTTTCTGTGGCGTATCATCTTGACAAGACTTAACATTAGCGGTTCACTTTTAACTACGACGGCTGAAAATAAAGTATTGGCAACATTGATAGAATTCAGATAAACCATGCTGACTGTTATTCGTACTTGATATCGCTTGAATGTGAAGCAGAGCGCTACCACCACGCTACAGAGGGGGGCACCTTTTACTCTGTGGATATGCTAATCTTCTATTTGGTTTCGTTTTTCACAACATGTATCAACTGCTCATTTTTAGTACTCTCTACACCTCACTTTGTTCTCGGGCATCCAGCCAGGTAAAAAGATGATTAGATATCAACGTGTCAAAGAAACGTAACTACTTAACTTGATTATCAAGCTGTATTGATCTTTGCTTCTTAAATCGACGGATTTCCATTTTTAAAGCCGACATCCAAGAGGAGCTGAACTGAAATCCAGCATCACGATTAAGTGTGCTCCTTTGAGAGGAAATCGCCAAAGCCTCCTTAATTCTCCGCTACCAGTAACTGTTGCATTTTGCCAAGATGGTCGTCTCCCGAAAATTGGCTCCATGGTCGTTATCAAAACAATGCTCTGCCAGCCCAGATTTCTCAGGTTGCATTAAACGAATGCTCCGTCCATGCTCGTTTCTTCTGGTAGCGATGGTCCTTCCGGTTTGTCCTATATACGGTGTCCCACATTCACAGGGAATGGGGTACACTCCCGGAACTTGGAAGTCCAGTTTGTGTTTAACTGGTCTCAATAGATGTTTAGTCTTCGGAGGTGGCTTTTGCATGGTCCTGATGTTATATTTGGCGAGAATTCTGCTCATTCTGCCGGATAGATTGCCGGTAAACGGGATGCTGGCTGTAGCGGTAGACTTGTCTGACGTTTGCTGTATTACAGGGTTTCCTTTCCTAGCTTTGGTGATCGAGGCTACTGATTCTGCCGGATAGATTGCCGGTAAACGGGATGCTGGCTGTAGCGGTAGGCTTATCTGACGCTTGCTGTATTACAGGTTTCCATTTCCTAGCTTTGGTGATCGAGGCTACTGATTCTGCCGGATAGATTGCCGGTAAACGGGATGCTGGCTGTAGCGGTAGGCTTATCTGACGCTTGCTGTATTACAGGTTTCCATTTCCTAGCTTTGGTGATCGAGGCTGCTGATTCTGCCGGATAGATTGCCGGTAAACGGGATGCTGGCTGTAGTGGTAGACTTATCTGACGTTTGCTGAATTACAGGTTTCCCTTTCCTAGCTTTGGTGATCGAGGCTACTGATTCTGCCGGATAGATTGCCGGTAAACGGGATGCTGGCTGTAGTGGTAGACTTATCTGACGTTTGCTGAATTACAGGTTTCCCTTTCCTAGCTTTGGTGATCGAGGCTGCTGATTCTGCCGCATAGATTGCCGGTAAACGGGATGCTGGCTGTAGTGGTAGACTTATCTGACGTTTGCTGAATTACAGGTTTCCCTTTCCTAGCTTTGGTGATCGAGGCTGCTGATTCTGCCGGATAGATTGCCGGTAAACGGGATGCTGGCTGTAGTGGTAGACTTATCTGACGTTTGCTGAATTACAGGTTTCCCTTTCCTAGCTTTGGTGATCGAGGCTGCTGATTCTGCCGGATAGATTGCCGGTAAACGGGATGCTGGCTGTAGCAGTAGGCTTATCTGACGCTTGCTGTATTACAGGTTTCCTTTTCCTAGCTTTGGTGATCGAGGCTACTGATCCTGCCGGATAGATTGCCGGTAAACGGGATGCTGGCTGTAGTGGTAGACTTATCTGACGTTTGCTGAATTACAGGTTTCCCTTTCCTAGCTTTGGTGATCGAGGCTACTGATTCTGCCGGATAGATTGCCGGTAAACGGGATGCTGGCTGTAGTGGTAGACTTATCTGACGTTTGCTGAATTACAGGTTTCCCTTTCCTAGCTTTGGTGATCGAGGCTGCTGATTCTGCCGCATAGATTGCCGGTAAACGGGATGCTGGCTGTAGTGGTAGACTTATCTGACGTTTGCTGAATTACAGGTTTCCATTTCCTAGCTTTGGTGATCGAGGCTACTGATTCTGCCGGATAGATTGCCGGTAAACGGGATGCAGGCTGTAGCGGTAGGCTTATCTGACGCTTGCTGTATTACAGGTTTCCCTTTCCTAGCTTTGGTGATCGAGGCTGCTGATTCTGCCGGATAGATTGCCGGTAAACGGGATGCAGGCTGTAGCGGTAGGCTTATCTGACGCTTGCTGTATTACAGGTTTCCCTTTCCTAGCTTTGGTGATCGAGGCTACTGATTCTGCCGGATAGGTTACCGGTAAACGGGGTGTAGGCTGTAGCAGTAGGCTTATCTGACGCTTGCTGTATTACAGGTTTCCCTTTCCTAGCTTTGGTGATCTAGGCTGCTGATTCTGCCGGATAGGTTACCGGTAAACGGGATGCTGGCTGTAGCAGTAGGCTTATCTGACGCTTGCTGTATTACAGGTTTCCCTTTCCTAGCTTTGGTGATCGAGGCTACTGATTCTGCCGGATAGGTTACCGGTAAACGGGATGTAGGCTGTAGCGGTAGGCTTATCGGACGCTTGCTGTATTACAGGTTTCCCTTTCCTAGCTTTGGTGATCGAGGCTACTGATTCTGCCGGATAGGTTACCGGTAAACGGGGTGTAGGCTGTAGCAGTAGGCTTATCTGACGCTTGCTGTATTACAGGTTTCCCTTTCCTAGCTTTGGTGATCTAGGCTGCTGATTCTGCCGGATAGGTTACCGGTAAACGGGATGCTGGCTGTAGCAGTAGGCTTATCTGACGCTTGCTGTATTACAGGTTTCCCTTTCCTAGCTTTGGTGATCGAGGCTGCTGATTCTGCCGGATAGGTTACCGGTAAACGGGATGCTGGCTGTAGCAGTAGGCTTATCTGACGCTTGCTGTATTACAGGTTTCCCTTTCCTAGCTTTGGTGATCGAGGCTACTGATTCTGCCGGATAGGTTACCGGTAAACGGGATGCAGGTTGTAGCGGTAGGCTTATCTGACGCTTGCTGTATTACAGGTTTCCCTTTCCTAGCTTTGGTGATCGAGACTTCAACGTCATATTCGGAGTAGCCGTTTTGACGGAAGGTGAGTCTCAGGTGCTGAATTTCTGTTTTAAGTGGCTGGGATCAGAGATAGACAAAGCTCTGTGGGCCGTGTATTGAGAACTCCCAGTCGTTGAGACTTATGATGGAAACTATGAACGTTCAGATAGAGATCGGCTTGCGATATACAGCATGCCCCAGTGTACCGTTGCTGTTTTTTGAAACAAGAATGTCCAGGAAAGGAAGAGTTCTATCCTTCTCCACTTCCATGGTAAACTGTGTTTGAGGTCGAAGGCTGCTGAGATGCGCAAGAGGGTTAGCAAAGTGATCCATGTGACCAAATTACAAAAGTGTCTTCCGCGTATCTATAGAAATGCTTTATCGTAAATGACGATGACAAGCTTAATAATATTAAGGGTAATAACAATAATAAGGATATTTAGGATGTTTATATAAAGCATAAACTTTTTGCATACCTACCTTATCGTAAATGAATCCTGTTATATCATCAAACGAGTGAGGAGGTTGAAATTCACTTGATGGTGTGTTCCAATGCGAAAATGGGCAGTTCGGAAGTGACAAAGCTAAACATTGTCAAATGTGAGCTGTTAATGGGGGCGACGTATGGTGAAACCGGAGTATTTTTGAGTGAACGTGAGCGGCGGTTGAGATGGTATCGCATGCAACAGCAGCCGGGAGCCTCGGGCGAGGGCGCGGATACCTGGTGAAGCTGAGCGAGCGAGCGAGCCAGCCAGCAAGCGGGCGGGCGATGGACACATACTTCCACCTTGGTTGTCATCAGCGTTTGCGAAAGTACACATCATCTTAGGGACAAGTAGTCAAACAAATACATTTTTTGCTTATTGTTTACTGCAAACTCCATTAAATAGAATTGCATTCCACTCAAATATTGAAAGCTGCAATTTCAGCAAAACACGTCTCGTTACTCCTTTATACCGTGAATACGAGGGCTATTCAATAAAGAATGACCACAATGTTTTTTGACAAGGTACCTTTACTCATCTTCATAATTTTGATGGTCCTTCTCAAAATAGTCTCCCCGAATGCGATGCACTTGTCCCAGCGTTTCTGCCAGTCTTCAAAGACATGCTGGAAACCATTTATGAGAGATCCTTCAAAATCGCCTCTGCAGCCTTCACCACTGCTTCTGATGATGGATAATGCCTCCCACGAAGGCGTTTCTTCAAGTTAGGGAATAGAAAAAGTCACATGGAACTAAATCCGGATTATAGGGAGGGTGAGCGATGCACTTCATGTTGATTTTTGCAAGATATTCAGCAACAACATTAGCAATATACGGCCGCGCATTATCATGGTGCAGCATCCACTGCTTTACGGAAATGTGGCACCCAATGAAATGTTCAGTATTTCAGAAAGTGATCTTAAGGTAATTTGTCGATCCGCTCTCACAATGGCAGCAGCAATGTTGAGGTTTTCTTCCGTAAGAGTAGTAACTGGAGCCCCGGGTTCACCTTCCTTTGAAATTGATTGTCTCCCATCTTTAAACATTTTAAACCAACTTCGAGCTGTACTGTAGGGAAGAACAGACTCAATGGGGCTTCTCTAACATTGTATAGGCCTCAACTGAAGATTTGTTGGGACGAAAGCAGAATTTCAAAACCGCGTATTGTTCCTCGCGTGTTACCTCCATTGCAGCGGCAGGCGATACTGAACATGTCTGAACTTGCCTGGTTCTCACAGGCAGGAACCAGGAGTTCCAACAATGAAACTACTACGGCGTGTTTGTTTCACATTAAGCTAACAGAATATAATAAGTTTGAATTTTAGTGCGAAAAATTATGACCGTAAAAAATTAAGATTATTCTTTATTGAACATTCTTTGTACTTTACGAAACATATATTTTGGACAGTTGATGAGATAAAATATAATAAAAAATGAAATAAAATCTGCGTATCTAACAGCCCGGTTTCTGGGATTTATACGAGGCATTATTATGCAAACTTCATTTTTAACTTTATTAATTTTTAAATCAAATTACACAAAGCAATTTATAGATTTTGCAGATATAATCTACTTGCTACCTTAACGAATTAACTAAACCTACAGATTACTGGATTCCAGTAACTTTACAAATCTACTCATCTAATCTATCTAAAACAGTCTTTCTTCTACTTTACTTCTACACCAATAATATAAATAAAATCTACATTTCTACTACAGCTCTAATTGTTATAACAAACTACGAAAGACTGTTTCCTACAGTTTTAAGATGTCCTCTTGTGCAACTGGTATCCAAAGCTTCCTCCTACTGGTATCCATCTCCTGAAGGGACTGGCATCAGTAGATGGAGCTGGTTCGTCAGTTGTGGGTTGTCATCTTTCCTCTTCTGCATAATCAGTTGTATCTGTCCGCTCTGATACTCTCCATATATCTCCTCTGTCTCTCCTCGGATTCTCCTTCTTTCGGCAGTTTCTGCTCTTCTTTCCGATATCCATAACTGGCGTCTTCTATTTGTCGGTTGTGCGCCTTAATCAGGTCTTCAAGTCTGGTAATCTGTATCTTCAGTTTCTCTTGGTCCTATTTCCTTCCGACGATCTCTTAAGCAATATTCTTTTCTCGTAGATTGAAATGTTCCTATATTTCTTTCTTGAAGTATTTTGTCGCGGGTCATATATTCCTCTAGCGTCTTAGCGGATATTATCTAAGACATATTTCCTAAATGTGAATAATCTGCTGCTTCTCTTAAGATGTTCCAGAAACATTTTCCTTAAAGTTTCCTTCGACCGTCTTCTACTAGTTCACTATATTTATTGCACTCAAAACTAACATGTTCAGGAGAATAAAAACAGTTACATTGCTCACATAAATATGAGTCCTTCTTCCCTATTCTTTGTAAATATACACTGTATGAGCCATGCCCTGTAATAAAGTACAAAATCCTTTTCTTTGCTTTATATGTTCCAATTTTAGCCTCTCTTTAATGTCAGGAAATAACTCATATACCCCTTTTCCTACATGTGCATTATCCCACTCTTGTCATTCCTGTAACAGATAATTTTTCTCTTGTTTCTTAGTACTGCATCTTTTTCTTATAGTTTTAAAAACATTCCTTTATTCTTCCTTTTTATCCAGTAAGTTAAACCCCTTAATGTAATGATGTAGTCAATAACCCAAATTCCCGCTACTATTAGTATTACTATTAGTCAAAGTATGTCCAGTTACTGATGTGTGTGCAGGTAC